>JAOVYU010000067.1:6183952-6196472 GCA_025674565.1 Synodontis membranacea
TTCATTCTGGACACAATAAATGTGCAGTAATACACGAACGAAACCTGAGCGCTTATTTAACCCTTTAATGTACAGCACCTACACCAGTCTAAACGCTGGTCTATATATTAATAATTTTAGTTTACTTATTTCAGACAATAACAAAAAAAAATAAATAAATAAATTGTGTGACGTAAAACAACGGTGCCGAACTGGCATTAGCTTGCTCACTTTTAGTTTTAAAGTCCACCTTATTGACAGTTACTCTTCTGAGATAAACGAGCGGCACTGCTGACCCTCAGCTCTCTGTCTATCATCACTAATATTTCTTTTATTAACAAGCCTCTTTCGATTCATTTCAACTTTATTTATACAGTCAACCCTCGCCACTTCGTGGTTCGAATTCCGAACTAATTTACTTTTTCCAAAAAATTGGGTGTTATTTTATGTCTAGAGGGCTCTAATAATATTAAAAACTGTATTTAGAAGGTCGTAAACAGGTTTTCTATGCTCTAACTACGCAGAAATACTACTTCGCGGAAATTCACTTATCGCGGTAGAGTCTGGAACGGATTAACCGCCATAAACGAGGGTTTACTGTGTAACGCTTTTAACAATGGACATTGTCTCAAAGCAGCTTTACAGAATCTTTCGTCATTCCACTGTGTGTAATTGTCCATGCAAACACAGTACTTTGTGTTCTTGGGATGTCCTTACTGTACAAAACCGCAGCACGGTTTAATGCTCGATTCTGATTGGTCAGACAGTTATTATTATTTCCGTATTAACAGAACAGGACTGTTACGGCCAAATGGATTAATATTCGTGAGTTTGTTCTAATACAATATCGTTTCTGTAATAACAGCTCATCTGGAGGAACTTGTGTAATAATACGCATCTGAAAATAATCCACGACTAATTATAAACTGATTTAAATTTGGTTTGTATAATCGTTTTTGGTGACATTTTTTTGTTGTTGTTGTTCTAAGAACTTTTAGGGAAGGAGTCTCAGTTATGCTTTCGGTTTTCTCACTACGGTATAAGTGGAATAACACCATCCAGACCGTGCTGTTATACACAAAACAACAAATACAGTAAAAAAAAAAAAAAGCATAATGCAACCCCCTGATGTGCGTTATTTCTGAAAACAGGATGACGGAGGGTGTTATCCCTTACTTATACCCCAGAGACAAGAAATACTCTTTTCTGATTGGCTGGCTGGGCGTCTAGTAACTTTGTGTAACAGGACACCTACTGCATAACGTTCGGGGACATCGTTCTGTAACAGTGAAACTTTTGAACTGTAACCATGACAACAATAGTCAATTATCAGCTTAATCGCTAGCTAGAGCGTCCGCCCCAAATACACAACAAACTCGTTTGCTTCTGAGAAAATGACTCCTTGTGGTTTCTTTCGAGGCCTGCAAATATACAAACGCGTTTAGATGTTTGGTAACCGGCGTACAAGTGGGATAACGGCCCGCGAGGTGTCCCGTTATACGGAATTAATCAACTCGGCAGAGACCCAGACTCCGCCTGGTCCGCTCATTCTGTACGATGGGACGCCTCGGAGGCTGCTACTCATTAGAAAATTCTCATCTATACAATTAATTACGTTTAAAGGTTGCAGTGAGACAGTGAGAGGAAACTGCTTCCCCATGTGTGCGTCCTCTTACCTTGGCCATTTTGGACTTGGTGTCAGTAATGAGGAAGGACATGTTGTTTATCTCGTTCTGGACAACAAAGTTCTGCTCCTCCCGTTTGAAATTCTGTAAGACAACTCAGCGTCAGCATCGGAATGATCTTGCTCAAGGCACCATCTTTGAAAGGACCGTTTGACAATGTACCACCACGTCTGAGTGAACCAGAACGGCGTCTGAATTCTCAAAGTCTCCACAACACTGTCGCGTCCTACAGACTAAAAGGAGGATTATTTCCCACAAAGCACTAAAAATAACAGCGTATATTTAAACAGACCGACAGTGACGGAGTGTCCGTCTGCGAGATTTACTGTTATTGCTACAGTTCACTTGTGTAAAGTGACAGTGATGGATTGCGTGTTAGCTGATGCTTTGGCTGCTGGACATTTATGTATGTGTGTGTGTTCGTTTACATGGGATTTGGCCCAGAAGATGAAGACCTCTGCCACCATGCGGAACAGCTCCTCGGCCTCGGGGTTTGGCTCTTTCAGCCACTTGGCTCTGAAAACACACACAGCGAACTTTAAACTCCCTCACACTCCCTCACATCCCAGCCTTCTACAGGATTCTTAAAAGGTGCTTTTCGGCACACCTTCACGCTTAGACAGAGCTACCCAGCTGTGTGTCCGAGCATGCCTTCCCACTCGCATGCATCCGAGCGTTCAGGTGCCTCCTCTCACCTGTTATAGTCGACGAAGCGGATGAGGAGCGGATAGAAGGCGTACAGGTCGCGCACCAGGATGGTGAACTCGTCCAGGATGAGCAGCTCCGACTCGGACATCTCCCCGCGGCCTTCTGCCTTCATGTGCTCTTCGTCTAACAGCACCGTGGCCGCCTTCTTCTTCAGCTTCTCCATCAGAGGCAGGAAGTGCGTCTTTAACAGCTGCGGACGGGCTTTACTGATTATGGGCTGCGAGAAGACTGCAACGGGGTGAGGGGACGAGAAGGCCAGACAGAAGTGAGATGATAGCGGGAAGAGGCAGTACGATAGAGATCGTGTAAAATCTAACCATGTAAAGAGAAACAATATGAAAACACATGCTTGAGGATAGAAACCGCAAAGTTAACGTATTGTCTCACGACTGCTTCGAAGCTTTAGCGATTGCAACCCAATTGATTATTTGCTCTCTATTTACTGATTTCATGTGCTCCGGATTGAGATGAAAGCCAGAGAGCAGAGTCGGCATGTCTGGCAATGAATCACTGCTCCATAATGATTGCTGTATAATGATCTGATAATTACATAAATCCTACATGTACACACTGATCAAAAAGTGGACACTGTGATCTTTTCTCTCTCTCTCTCTCTCTCTCACCAGCGAGCCTCTTCATCCAGGCGCCTTCGTCAATACCCAGGTTGTTGTAGATGATCTTGAGGATGTTGCCCAAGAGCGTGTTCATGTGCTCAGAGGTGAGCGAGGTGCAGCAGGTATCCGCCCGCTCCGGGTTGCTCTCGGGCCCGTGCTCCCACCAATGAGACATGTAGCTGCACAGCATGGGCAGCACCACCTCCATCACATGGGGCATCTGAGTGTAGCGCATGCCTGACTCGGCCAGCTCCATGATCTCTTCCAGAGCTTTCTCCAGGGACGGGACCAGGGGACACACCTCTTCCACCTGAGCTGGAAGACCGCATGCTGAGAGAGAGAGAGAGAGAGAGAGAGAGAGAAAGAGAGAGAGAGAGAGAGAGAGAGAGAGATATGAGATAATGAGAGAAACAGCCAAACATACAGGGTACCGTCATCTCCAAAATGTTCAAAACGCCTGTTGGACGAACATCACCTGTCCTGTCTCTGGAGCCTTTAGTGTTGTAGATGGAGAAGCTGTTGTATTTATTAAGATTGGGTTCCAAGAAGGCCACGGGGAAGGCGCCGGAGAACGCGGCCAGGCACTCACCAAGAGCAGGCCGCTGCCTACACAGCAAAGAGTTAATAACAGGTTCGCTTCATTTCCTTAGAACTAACTCATCATAACATGGCAGACATTTCTCCGGGCTTACTGTATATCAGTCTCAGACAGGAGACTCTTTAGGAGACACTTACGTTCATTAAGAAAAATCATAATGTTGTAAGTAACGTTCACATACACAGTGCTGACTCAGACAGAAAGTCTTCTACGCACACTGTAAATCATCGTACGGCCAGTTCATTACCTTTCCACGTAGATGCTTTTACTGGTGCCAAGTGAGTAAAGGCTGTTTAGGATCCTGTAACAGGAGACCTGGACATCATCCACTGTTTCCAAAAAAAAAAAAAAAATTAATACATTTTTATTAAATTGCATTTAATACACCAGGACATTCGTGGTTCAATATTACAACAATATTTGGTTAGTCACCCAGAAATATATTGCTAATAAATCATTAAACGTAACCCTGAGCGCGGGCTGTCAGAAGGGATTAAAGTCAAGTTCACCAAGTCGTACATTTCTCCCAGTATTCCTTTTGCTCTCAGATGAATTGACTTCGATTCAATTGCAATATTTAAGCCTCTGTTACTCGCAGGCTCACCCTTACACGGAGCAGAAATATACTAGCAAATCTTGCAGATGTACGCTGCCTGTCCAAAAAAAAAAAAACCCTGGATTTAACAAAGCAAATATGTAAGAGCCTCCTATTGGATAATTACAGCATGGATGATTATGTTTCAGCTGGCAACAAGTTATTGAACCCTAACTGATGCAGAGAGTAGCTTCTCATCACTTAAACAACCATGTCGGACGACGCATCCTGTGGTTGTGGAAAAGACGTTAATCTGTTTCAGAAGGGTCAAATTACTGGCGTGCATCAAGCAAAGAAAACATCTAAGGATGTTACTAAAACTGAAACTACTAAAACTGGGTTAAGAACTGTCCAACATTATTAAAAACCGGAAGGAATGGCAGGGAACCATCATCTTCGCGGAAGAAATGTGGTCGGGAAAGAATCCTGAATCACTGCGATCGGCGATCCCTTAAACGTCAAATCATAAAAATAAACCAAGAGGAGAACTCACGGCTATGTTCAGCAGTGAGAGTAAGAGCGTTTCCACACGCGCATTGCGAAGGGAACTCAAGAGATTGGGACTAAACAGCTGTGTAGCCTGAAGAAAACCACTGATGAGTGGTTCAATTTGCTAGGGAGCGTAAAGGTTGGACTCTGGAGCAATGGAAGAAGGTCATGTGGTCTGACGAGTCCAGATTTACCCTGTTCCAGAGTGATGGGCGCATCAGGGTAAGAAGAGAGGCGTATGGAGTGATGTACCCATCATGCGTAGTGCCTACCGTACAAGCCTGTGGGGGCGGAGCTACGATCTGGGGTCACTGCAGTTGGTCAGGCCGAGGTTCAGCAACGTTATGGTCTAGGCAGTCCAATGAAATATCAGAGCGTGTGACTTTATTTGGACGGGCAGCGTATAAACGGTTTGTCTGTCTAAACTGAATCCCGTGTTTAAAATGTATTCCAGTGTTTTGTTTGAATTTTGAAAGTAATTATTTTTCATTATTGACACACCACAGCACACAACAACGAAATGTGTTCTCTGCATTTTACCCATATGTGAAGTGACACACAGCAGGGGGCAGCTATTTTCAGCGCCCGGGGAGCAGTGCTTGGGGACGGCACCTTGCTCAGGGTACCTCAGTGGTACCTTGCTGGTTGTGGGATTCGAACCTGCAACCTTTCGATTATAGGGGCTCATTTGCTGAAGGGCTATGAGAGAAGCCTGCTGCTTGCCGTCGACAGTTTAAGCGTCAGTTTAGCTCTTGTCCTGGTTTAACACACTGATCACACATCAGCTAATCAATACGCAGTTCCTTATTTATCTCATTTATATTATCCGGTTCTGTGGCCTTTCATGATTTAGATTCACCTCACCCATGTAGTCTGATCATACACCATTGGATCATAAAGGTCCAATGTTCAATCAAGAATTAATCCCAGTCATTTCCTGACATCGTGACTTGTGCTGTATTTTCAGGTTACAGTTCATATCAATTGTCAAAGGTCAGGGTTACAGTCATTCCAGTAGCTCGCAGTAGGTCTTACACTCACACATAAGGTCCTCCCCGAACAGGTTTTGACCGATGTGCTCAAACAGTGAGGACAGGACGGGCAGCAGGGCCACGGTGGTGTAGTTGATGATCTGCGTCACTCCTCTCGGCTGGGTTCGGGTGTGCGTGAACTGACCCTGGCGAAGGTTCTCCATTGTCCGCTCCAGGTCCTCGGCGGCGTCATCGAAAAACGCCCGCAAGGCCGCCTTTACCGATTCCAGACCCGTCTTCATAACAGTCCTACGGCGGATAAAAGGAAAAGTGGGACACACTGTGACGTGAAATCACAATCACAATTACAACTCTCCTTAAGCCTCAAGTCCACTTAGGATTTGTCCGCACTAAACGATTCGAAGGCTGTTTTTGGGTCACCTGCAAAAGCGGCCGATCGGGGGCAATTCTACATTTGATCAGCGAGGCGAGCCGGCGAGCTAGAGCCAATGAGAGCAGAGGACACGAGTCAACGGATACAGGTGGGGAACCTCACCTCACCTCAGATCACTGACACATGGCTGTGTCACGGTGGACTCTGGAAACTTTAAACGAATCTTTGGCAGGAGCACCCATACCTCTACTTTCATTGTTCTGCATGTTTTTTTCAGTACTAATCATCACTCAAAGTCAGTTCTTAACTATTTCTTACAGAATTATCTTTTGTAGACCAGACGCACCAGTCGTGCTAAAAGATTGTATAGTTGGTGACTCCCTTCGCTTTTCTGTTCACACTACACAACTGTCCGACCATGCGATCAGACGCCTCGAAGCTGTGTAGCGCCAATGCTCCGGCGATCCAACGGCTTTCAGTTTCGTGTAGTGTGAACAAGGCATTGCTCCATCGCCTGAACTGTTTTCATATATCAATAAATGGTCTAATCTAGCAAGATAAAGTAACTAGATAGCACGTGTAGAAAAAAAATGCCTAGCTGACGACTGAAACAAATAAGTAAAACTTTTACATAAATTCTAATGCTCCATATACGTAGGAGGTCATCAGATACCTACTACAGGTCCCTAACATGAATAAAATTGGTCACGTCAGATATACTACAGGAAGTAGTAACTAGATCTGCACACCTACTGTACGACAGAAAACTCTGACCCTGAGAGATCACTGACCTGGCATCTAACGTCTGTCCCAGGATGTGAAGACAGTTCACGATAGAAGTGGCATCGTTTCCTGGCAAAGAAGTAAAGGGCAGACGTGAGAGCAAAGCGATCGGCACTTCTTCGGCTGGCACGAGAGCAAAAAAAAAAAGGAGCATACATAGAGCGCTTTTAAAACAGAGAGACTTACCGAGATATAATGCAGCTACAACAACCTGCGCGTTTACAGACAATCATTTTAGTCTTAAAATATTCATCCAATTTGGCCGTCCTACAAATGCTTCTTCTACTCTCCTTCGCACAGTACATTTGGTGTTTTGGAATTCCGAATTTAGAATTAAAGTCGTGACTCCACTTTTTTTTGGTTTGATTCACGCCTCCTTGCATTTTGCACATCTTTCTGCTGTTTTCACTAGCTGTGTCTCAGATTTGCTCAGGAGGCATTACCCTGTCCCATCCATCCTCTGTCACATGCTGCAGGATGGATGGGACGGGGTCATGCAGAAAGCGATTTTTCCACAAATACTGTACTTCACCTGGCTATTCTAATAGTGATCAGATTCTCAAATGCGAAGAATCTATGCCGGGAATTTGAAGACTCTTTCCAGGTTCACTCACTCACTGTCTCAAACAGCGCATGAAAATGCCATTTACGGTAAGACAGGCTAATTTACACCAAATTTTCTGCTCCGTTTGATCAGCGCTGTCCGCCACTCTTGGGTCCTCTGTTACATATTATACACCGAAAAAAAAATAAAGTGCGCTACGGATTCAGCTTACATTTCAGAATAAATACTACAGAAGTTGCCCAATATCGCTTTGCTTTCAGATAATCAGCATGAGGGATTTTGTTTGTTGAAACCGAATTTCGGACCAGAGCAAACTCTCGATCATCCAAAACCCAACCCACATTAGTACCAGTTACAGCATAAAAAAAAAAAAAAAAAGTTGTGATGTGAAGACAAAAACGTTATCACCTGTAAATAAGGGTGCACTGTGATGCCAGTCTCTTTTACAATTTGCTTTATTCACTAAAAATAGAGACTCGATAAGAGGGCCACTCAACTGTTGGCATGCACTTACACACACACACGCATAACACACACACACAATCAGAATGCAAAGCCAAACGGTTAGAACAACCTTACCAAACAGAGATATCCTATGTCTGACAAGAACTCCCAGTTTGCAGAAAAGACTGAGCGAGAGGGAAAAAGGTGGACGACAAAGAAAGAAGTAGAAGACAAGAAAACACATTAGTGAATTAAAAAAAAAAAAAAAAGCACGTTCAAAATAGGCAAAAGCAGAGATTATAATATAAAGTGGATTACAGTACATGAGGATTAAACAGGTTTAAAGAGAGAAGATCAGCTAACAGTGCACTTGGCAGAGATGATCTTAAAATCTTTGGAGAAGAGATTCACACGCTTTGGGTGTGAATGCCGTCAAGTAGAAAAACTGGATCACAGAAGTTTGATTTCGCCCCTCCTAACATCCGCGTGCGGTCCGAATCACCTGGATACCTTCTTACACGAACATGCTGAGATCTACCAATAAAGTCACGTGGGCCTTTTTTACGCCTTGTATTAAAACGTGTCTTGGGCAACCAGGTCACGAGTGGACAGCCGAGACACATTAGCGTTTACACCTGTGTTCGGATTTGGTTTCTCCCTACGTCATATGCGCTAGAAAGCCCCAGGGCCCACGCAGACATTACGTCGTTTCCGATAGCGCCCTTTTGTTTAACGCAGGCAAAACAGAAGAGTTCCAAGAAGTAATATGAGTGCTGAGATGCTCATCTTCAGTTTTTTATGGTAAGTGTTGGCATGCTGTCCCCAGAACAGCCGGAGAGCCTCAGCATGGGTGTGCAAGACGATTCTCCACGCCGGCTCACGGAACTACAGTTACGTACGACTACTTACGTACAATTTATTTTTATGTGCTCTTATTTTGTTTATTGCAAACAGGGGTCCCGGCAATGTTCAATGCAAGTGTTCCTGGGTTCCTCTAGAAAAAGAATGCTGAATGTTTGAGGTTCATTTCGTTTGTACATTATTAGGATTTTTTTTTTTTTTTTTTTTTATCCTTCCTCACCTGCATAATACATGGAAATAATGTCAGGTGGAACAGGACTCAGCCATCACCAATGTATTCATTTGCACACACACACACACACACACACACACACACACACACACACACACACACACACACACACAAAGCATTAAATGTGCAGAAGATGTGGGTTAGTTAGTGTAGAGAAAGGCTACACCCCACCTGGTCACCATCTCCTTCTCTTTATTTGAAGCATGGCCTCCGCTGCTGATTGGCCGGATGGCAGTGGACAGGAAGTAGAGTCGATGATTCTTAAAGTACTGGTCAACAAGAGGCAGAACAACCTATCAAAAAAAAAAAAAAAAAAAGAAGTAAAAAAAAAATAGTGTCATCATTGTATTATGCTCTGGCTTTCGAGGTGGTCCTGTTGTTAGGTGCCCTGAGCAGACTTCCACACTTCCGTACTAAATAATAACCTCCACTGATCCTCCATTTTTCAACATTTGGGTTCTCAAACTTTTCTCAAAAACTGCACCAGCAAACATCGATTCCTCTTCTTTCTGCTTCCTCGTCTTCCTTTCTTCTTCTTTGTCTTCCTTCCTGTGCTCCTGTAAACTCATGCAAAGCAGAAGGCATGCTCTAGACTTTTGTCCATTCCGGGCTGCTGTAGTGGCACAACATGGCAAATCCTACGTAGCTATAAAGCCCTCATTCTAAGCTTACAAAGACACAACGAGTCATAGTTACAGGTAATTACACACTAATGACAAGGCGCATATTAATATTATAGATCTCCTAATACTACATAGTGGACTTTTTTAACTTTCCCAGTTGTGTGTGTGTGTGTCCAATGTGATTGTGTATGAAACGAAGGGATTATCAAGTGCGTATCGGTTCTGACAAAGTTACACATGGGAAAAAGAACTACTGTAAGAGTTCCCTTCGGGTGGGAAGTAGAAAATGTACTGTACTTGTACCAAAAAAAAAACAATCAAAAAATAAATAAATAAAAAATACCCAGAATAAATACTGAACCTTTCCGAAGAACTTCATCTGCTGTTCGTGAGGAATCTTCTCTCCCTTTGGCCGTGTAGTGACATCTGAGACATACACACATCCGGCAGAATAAATAAATGGAAGGCATGCGAAAGAAATCTATAAACAACTGCAACATTTAATATACAGACTTCGCAAGTAGAGAAAACTCGCTCTGTGACCGATGAGGCTTTACGAACACTTTCATGCGACACTGACGGTTATCTGATGTTGCTCATTTTAAAGCGTACATATAAACAGCAGGAGCGCTGTACACTTGTCTTTGCCGATGTGAAGTCGTCCTACGTGCTCACGTGAACCCTTACCGAATTCCAGCATGTGCTCATGAGCCTCGTCCACATATGTGATGAGCTGCTGCAGGAACGTGTAAGCGAAGCGTTTCTCTATGGACGGAGTGTCGAGCTCTTGCTCCTTCATAGCCCTGTAGAGTGAATAAAATTTTTTTTAAAAAAAGCTGTCGTTCATGTCCGTAACCGTAGACTCGCACGGACACAGCAACAAGCTCAACCTTATCTCATGAGAAATGCAGACCAATCTACGCACGCGAGAGAATCTGGATTTTGTTTGATTTTTTTTTTAATAAAAGTCATAAGAGGAAGTATGGAGGGGAAGAAACTCAAATAACAGTGATGTAACTAACCGGGCCGCAAAGAAAAAAATGTCATGGTTAAAATGAGTTATTTTTCTTAGTCTTCTGGAAAAATTCCGGGGAAAAAATGATCATTCATGAAACCGGTCCCTGGTACAAAAAAGGTTAGGGATGGCTGCAGTACCCTACCCATTCTAAAACCTTTGATTTATTAAGCACGGAAGAGATCGGTGCTTTATATTCACAGCTATTTGGGTTTAAATGTACCAAATAAATACAATGTGCTGACAATAAATAAAAATCCAAATGTGTCCTAAATGAAGAAATCACATTCACTGTATAATACTTATATGCGTAAGTGGTCACATGGCCACACATCGGACAGTCTCTCACCTGTTTACAGTATATCCGTTAATCTGAAGGAACTTGAGGATGTCTTGTGCTTTTTCTCTGTCTTTGGATTTCTCTTTGGCAGTTAGAGTGTCATAGGGAACCAGCAGTGGATGGCTTCCCCCTCCTGCGAAACAGCCATCAGGCACAGAGAAGTGAAAACTCGTTCAGGAGTTCAGCCTGCAGTCTAACACTCAACAGTTCTGGATTTCCAATTTAGAAGCTAGAACTGCATGAAGCCTTCATAAAAGTGCACTGAGAATTTATAAGCCATACAGTCTATCTAGTGGACAGCTGAACAAATACAGAGGAGAAACTGCGGCCAGAGCTCACAGCTATTAGTGCAAGGAAAAAAAAAAACAACAACCCAGGATTAGAGATGGGATCATCACATGCAAAGTGTCAAATGTTTAAGGTCATCTATTTAATTAGGGATTTTCGACAGGCTAAGCTTAGCTGACGTCCAAAGAGCAGGTCTAAAAGGAATACAGAATAGAAGATTTGTTCACACTGTGCGCGGATGTGTGAGCATCTTCCTGCACTTCAGATGGGTGACGAATTACTCAATTTAAACTATATATATATATTTTAAAATTGACCAAAATTTTTCTTTTTTACATTCTGTCTATCACAGTTGAAGTGTACCTATGATGAAAATTACAGACCTCTCTCATCTTTTTAAATGGGACAGCTTGCACAATCGGTGGCTGCCAAATACTTTTTTGCCCCACTGTATACATATGTACAGTATATATATATATATTTCTGATAAAGTGTGTAAGGGTGTATTGTACTAGGCAAGTTCAGTACCCTGAACGTCTGGTTGGTTTGACTAGTGTGATCACTGCATGCCACGCTTGGCCATGGTTCACCTGGCCTGCTTGTAAAGTTGGCCTTAGGCATGGTTCAGATGGACTTGGGAATGATACGCATCAGTGTGATCGAACAGATAGCGATCGAAACTCGAATGCTATGATGTCCATTTTTCAATTTCAATCCAACTAGGTTACTACTCTCACCTCACCTTATCGAAGGCAAATTGGAGTCAGTGAGTAAAGCTGCAAAATTTCCTCCCTCAACTCAGGATTGCACAATTGATAAATCGGTACGGCATGTGAGAGAGCCGTGTGTCAGTCACTGCACCCAACCCAAACCTACTCCAAATAATCTACAACGTAAAAACCGTCTCTGTGCTATGCGAGAGCGTATTTCAACATCACAGACAGTTGCACTGTGATGATGCAAGTGTACTTGGGCCTGGAACAGCATACTTGGGGAATAGGGAGGGGGCACAAATGTACTCGGGCATGGTATAATATATATATATATACTGTATATATTGGATTTTTTTTCCTTTAGTGTGAAATAATTTGGGCTATCCAAATTTGTAACAAGATATTAAGAATAGTCATGTACGTAGTCATTAGACTACCGGTACTAATCCAGAAATGGTGATGTGCATCCTGAGCTAAGGCAAGCCTTTACCTTCATCGTGTAGTCGTGAGGTCCTGCCTTTAACAAGTGTTTCATTTAGGAGAGACATTAAGGCACATTAAGAGAAACCAGTGTTAAACCTTTGACTAAGCTTAGGCATTTGTAACCCCCCCCCCCCCCCCCA
>JAOVYU010000067.1:6196572-6206741 GCA_025674565.1 Synodontis membranacea
TTAGGAATTTGTAAACCCCCCCCCCCCCCCACCCCAAAAAAAGAAACAAAACGGATCCGATTATCTAGAGCACAGATCTCATCTGCGACGTACAGTACCTTTGGCTTCTAGCTCAAGCTTCTTCTTCTTTGCCCAAATATTATGATAGTTCTCTGCAAGCAGCTCTGCCATGGACTGCATTTCAAAACCAAATGGACACAGAATGGATGACATTAAGTGTAAAATTATTTTTTGCAGTTCGATATGTTTAGCACGACGTGTCACTGAACAGCTTTTCGCTTACATGCAGGTCCCGGGACAGGGTCACGTTGCTCATGTCCACTGGCCGAGGACTGAATCCATGAGCGCCCTCTATAGACAGCTACAGAAAACGCACACAAGCAAAGTGTTAATTGTGTAAATCCGTAATTATAGAAATAGTTCTACGAAGCTATGGTCAGTGGAAGTGGTCGTGTAACCTGGCTGGTGAGGGAGATCCTGCGTGTACGGGTGTGCAAACTGGCCGGGTCGCTCTCTCTTGTCCTTTCGATGCTCCAGCCCCATGACAGCATGGTCTTCAGAGTCTCTCTGATCGGCCAGCGGTATACCTCTTTATCCTGCCGGAAGGGCACACAGACAGAGCAGTAATAACGTGCTCAGTCATCAGTAAAACAGAGATCTAGTTCCATTTAATGAATGAAATGTGTGATTATATAACATTAAAGCCTATTAAGGCTTGATTGCCTGATGCCCTGGGGACGTACACTGACTTAAGCGATTACCAACATTTTAACAGTCTACAAGTGAAACCTGTTTCACACGAAGCTCCCTCGGTAATCTCTGACCTCGTACTAATGCAATTATCCGATCTGCATAGGCAAGGCAGGTCCTTTTCCCACTGGACTCAGCCAACGAGTCCCTTACAAATTACAGGATGGTAATTAAGAACGAGTTTCAATCAAAAATATAACGCGCCATCATCAAACAGAATTACGCCGTCGTCTCCGCGGGTTTGTTTTCAAGTTCCTTACAAACCTACAAAGCTAGATCTCTTTTTATACTGATGACATTCAGCGTTTTTAGGTTGTGTTTGTTAGCTAAGGAGAAGGTTCATGTGAAGACTTCTCGTTTACAGCTCAGTGATACATGCTTTTCTGCGTCATGGTCCCTTGCGTATAAATGCATTTTTCATTTCAAAAACCAAAACGCAAAAGGTCACAAGACTCTGCATCTTAGATTATTTCATGCCCAAGTCTGGAAGCACATGACTTTCGCACATATCGTTCTAGAACCCTAGACTGCCTGAGTTCAGATGGATTAGATATCGTTGTTCTGAACTTAGGTTCAAAAGTAAACGACCCTCTTGGTGAGTAAACCAGATAATCAACAGGTCACAGAATTGTCTACGTACTCGGCGTGTAACAGGAGGCTTTACCTTCTCAGACAGTCCCTTGTAAGCCTTTAGCAGGGGATGAACTTTGGAGGCTTCGCACAACTGCTCTCCATGAACCCAGCCGTTAGCAAACTAGAGGGAGTCAGAGAGCAAAGGCGGATGAATATCTCTAGATTCGTCGAGCTCGTAAAGCAGATGGTGTCAAAGCCTTCCGCCTCATTACCTTCTCCATGGACCACTTCTCGTGCGAGTGCTCGGCGTACTTGTTGATAAAGTGATCCAGCTTCTCGGGAACGTTCACACTGAGGGGACAGGATAGAGTTTTCATCGACCGGAAAAGAAATGCCTGTGTTATATCAATAGGATTTAATATGGAACCCGAAAGCTGGAGTTCTTCGGCTAGCATTATTCAAATGAATTCATGTCCAGGTCAGGGGGTTTAACGTATTACAATTACATCGCATTACACCTTGAATTTTTATTCCCAAAGAACGGATATTGAATCAGTAGCACACGAGAAGGGGTCACTGACTTGCTGGTGTCGACAGGCTGTGGATTAAAGTTGCCCTCGGCGTCCATGGACGACTGTTTCTCCATCATCGCTACGTAGTTGGACTCCATGTAGTCTGGAGGCAGAGCGCCGGCCACAGCGCTCAGGCACGGCAGAGCTAGCTTAAACAGCTCAGCGTCATACTTCTGCTGATACACACAGTGTGTAAGTACCATTTATCAAAGAAGCACATGCTATACAAACAATACAGGGCTTCCCACAGGTCTCAAATATACTTAGGGCGCTAACCGGAGGAAATTTCCGGTCGACTCTATACGATTTCGGATCAGATTGCAATCAGCTCTGCTCAAACTGATCTCCAATCTGCTCCGCTCGCACGCTATCCGTCAGCGACAACCACGGGTTTCAGAAAAACTCTTCTTGAAAGTTTCATTTACGGTTTAATTTTTCGCCTAACACGAAAGCACCCAATTTGCTTTTAGGTTTTGCATCTGTGTTTTCTGACAATAAAAGCTAAAATGGATCGTTACGGTAATTTCTGTTACGGACACTGAAACAGATCGTTTACAGCATGATCAGTTAAATAGTCTAAAAAAAAAAAGCAAATTATTACGAATTATGAAGCTGAATGCACCAACTGGACACAAGCCACATGTTGCCATGACCATAAACGGTGACCATAGCAAGTAACGTGCAAGCTGATTAAGACTGTCTACAGCATCAACGCTCTCTGCTCATGCGTTCGGCTAGAAAGCGGCAAGCACGATACAGTTCCTTTTAGCAATTGTTTTATATACTAAGTATAAATAGTTTTCACACTTAGCCGACTTAGATATAATGGGTCACCAAAAAGACTTTGGCAAGTGTTAATATAGTACCTGAATTTCACAGAGATCCAGATTGATGAATTCTTTTATTATGATGATTTCTTAATTAATAATTATATAATTACATGGCATCATTAATTAATAATTAATTATGTCATTAATATAGCCGCCTTAAGGGGAACATGTCCCATCCTCCTTTGTCTAATTCTAGCCTGCTAGTAAACGCCGCTGAAAATCCCTAGCTAACAATCCTAACGCAGACTACCAGTTAAACTGAGATTGAAGATTCTGTGAGCTATGTGCACTACGTACACCGCTTGACTGTACAGATGCCCGGACCACAGAAAACACAGATAATCTGACAGTAACATACGTTTTTTTTTTCAACACAGCTAGCGTGATGTTATTGTATATCGCTCACTAAACACGTACGCTCTAAAAACGCACCCTCCGTGTTTCACGTAGTTTTTGTTCTTGTTCGTGTCAAGATCACCATTTATATCACCAAAAATAACCACGGCGAATAAAATGCATGGTGTAAACAAAACGACCGGAGAGTGAGACACCAGGCAGGAGAACAAACGATCCTTTTTTTTTTTTTTTCTTTTCATTTTTTTTGTGTTAGTTAAGAGTTCCTCTTTATGCAATGGGAGTCTGTCAGAGTTAATTACGGTAGCGTTACATATTGAATAAACACATCTCATCATAGTGCATGCTAATGTTTGCAAACTTCCCTTTAAAACTCGTATATCTCTACGCATACCTAATTCATTCAAGTACAATAATGCAGGTGGTGTATATTTATAAATGCTCATATGGCACTGATCTAATGAGATGCTGCAGACTTGAGCATATGCACATAATTCATTTAGCTTGCATTATAAATGACCGTAACGCTACTAGAGCCTGCTGTGTGTACACTATAAAATATTGTGCACTTGACACAATTTGATAGATGCATCTAATACAAAAGCACACACAGCATGACCGATGATCTTGTCTCCTTTGCTTCGCCACGGCTTTGTATAACTGTATAACACGGAATGTTCTAAGCAGAAGTAAGGGGTTCGGTGTGCCTGGGTGTCCGGTACCTTTCTGGCCAAAGCGTCAAAGATCCCCCAGAAGAGCTTTCGAGTGAGGTGGAGCTCCTCGTCAGACGCTGCGCCGAAGCTTCCCCACCCCCCTGAGAGGCAGTAGTACTTCCAGCATCGCTCGTAGTGGTTGGTCAACAGCTGGGAAACAGACACAAGCAACAAGTTCAACCATATTTGAGATAACGAAGAAAAAAAAAAGACTTTCCTGAACTCTTCCTTTAAAACGAATGAAGATCGGATAACGGCACCTTCAGAGGCATTTTGGTGTGCTCGTTCAGCAGAGGAACATCGAACACCAGACGCCTCAGCAGATGCTGCATCATAGAAGGCCTCAGCTTCCTAAAGACACAGCCAAACACGTTATCGTTCGACAGGACCTTGCATGTATGTTAATATGCTAACGGGAGAAAAGGGACGTGTTACCACTCAAGACACTTAAAGGCTGGGTAGGTGATTTTTTTTTCTTTGTTTTTCAGAAACATTTTTTTGGTATATTTCTTGGAATTCTTTTTACATCCCAACAGCAAATAATAAAAAAATAAAAAAAACTGCTGAACAGGGCGGGGAAAGAAGCCGCGAGGTCAGACCAGAGTGAACAACATGGTGACAACTGAGGGACGCTTATACACTTATATACTACATGAACAAAAGTTTGTGGACACCTGACCATCACACCAATATATGGCTCTTCCTCAAACTGTTACCACAAAGTTGGAAGCACACAATTGTCTAGGATGACTTTGCATACTGTAGCTTTTACAATTTCCCTTCGCTGGAAGTCATCCCAAGTCATCTTTCAGCATGACAGTGCCTCTGTGCACAAAGCGAGCTCCATGAAGACATGGTTTGCCAAGGCTGGAGTGGAAGAACTCGAGTGTCCTGCACGGAGCCCTGACCTCAACCCCACTGGACACCTTTAGGATGAACTGGAACAATGGGCTGCACCCCAGACCTCCTCGCCCAACATCAGTTCCTGAATCTCACGAATCCTCTTGAGGCCGAACGAGCACAAATATCCACAGCCACGCTCCCAAGTCTGGTGGGAAACCTCCGCAGAAGAGTGGAGCTTATTTTGGTAGAAAAGGAGGGAACTGAATCTGCAACGGATGTTCAGCAAGCACGTATGGATGAGATGGTCATGGTGTCCATATAGCCGTATAGTGTACGTTAGCTATACTGAAGGTGTGAGCTAGTACACCATGTAGCTATGTCTGCGTTGTAGTTGTGATGGTATTTATCTTAAACTCGACTCTGTTGGCTTTGAACGAGATGTTTTACACTGGTTGTTTTGGTGTGTTTTTGCAGCTTTGTGAATTTAGTTTCTCCAAAATCACCTACCCTGCCTTTAATAATTATTGGCAAGATTGGAATGGATGAAAGCCCACGCACAGACGTACCCACACACGGCGAGCAGGCACTCCTCGATAGCATCTCTCTGGGCTTTGGTGAGGCAGCAGCCCTTGGAAAGGCGGTACACGGTATGGAGGAGCGAGTCGATGAGTGAGGCGAAAGGCTCTGTGCCCGCAAACAGAGGTGCGCACTTCGTCAGCAAGGGCAGAACGGCAGTACACAGGTAACGGTTCAGAGCCAGCGCCATGTCTGTGGCACTCAGAGCAGCCTGAAAGGTGCAATGTGTAGACAAGCACGTGCAGTACACAAAGGAATTGTAATCATGTGAACACCTTTAAGACAGTACTGTTAAAATATTTTTATTATCTGACCACAATCTGGTTATGCTTCGAGATCTAGCCACTGTTTCAATCTGGATCATATTGTGGATTATTCAAATCTCACAGATCAAGGACAAAGCGTGGTTTCAGATTCGATATATTTTAGATTCACTACCTGATCAGCTTCTGTTTTTTCCCCAACATTGACGCATTTTACAAGTGTACCACCTCGTGAATATGTGACATTGCTTAAAATCAGTATCAGTCAAACCTCAGTTCCAGTTCTACGTTTTTTCCCTTAAGGCGGAATCTTATACGATATTGTCGATACTATTTGCACTAATTGTGATTGTGCTATTCATGTTAGAGGACCAACTGTGTACCATTTCACTCCTGAATCTTTTCCGAACGCCTGAGCATCCTTTATGCCATTGCAAAATTCATAAGACTAACCGTATCCAAGGAGGCAGCAGCTCTCAGATCAGGCAAGAAGCCAACCTCCAGCAGATGGAGCAGGAAGTTCTGGTCCTCGATTCCATAAACACGGTCCAGGAAAAGAACCATGGCTGCTTTGTGGTCTGGGCAAAACCCGGCCGACATGTCTGGCTCCACCACAGAACCGTCTGAGTGAAGAACGGGAAAGAAGGATCTTCTGTTTTGTTTTGTTTTTTGCCAGAACATGTGCATGTGCATTTGTATCCATATTATTACATCTAACTATGTGTTAACTTTAGCCGCGTTTAACTCGTCACTTGTATTTTGTTTCCTTATGGTTACGGTTAGGGCTGGGTAAGGGTTAGGGTTGTCATAGCTGGGTTAGGGTTACGCCCATAGACATAAATGGGAGATCACCAAGTGTGTGTGTGTGTGTCACCTTTAGCAAGCGTGGGCATGTGGAAGGGAAGGCTGATCACCCCCTCCAGGTCCACTATGGGGATGAGAGAGCGAAGGATGGCCCGAATACGAATCGCCTCCCCTTTACCAGCATGGATCAGCTGCACAACAGGAGAGTCCTTTTACAAACGTGCCTCAAGCAGACATTTTCAAAACATAACGGAACACATCTTAAACCCACAAAACACATTAAAATACTGTTTAGTTAATGACTAGCTTTTTTGCTCGAAGCGCGTGCGTGTGCATGTGTGTCTCAGACTCACGTGCATCTCTGGAGCGCAGCGGCCCAACAGATCGATCAGAGCCGCATAGAAGGTCATGATGGCATTACCCAGGTGTATAGTGTCATCCTCCTCATCCTCCATAATATCACTACTGTACAGAACACACACATACAGAGCACTGTAATGAACAAATTATAAACACTAATCGCCTTGGCATGGGTCAGGTGGTTGAATGTGAATCTGTGTGTGGATGTGAGAGAGAGAGAGAGAGAAAGAGAAAGAATAGCGCATACAGGGTCTTGCTGTCCTCTGATGTAGGTGAGGGTCCGTCTCTGCTCGGATCTTCGGATATTTTAATAGCTTCTTCCATCGCCGCCAGCAACCCATTCCCACCTTCACCACGCAGGGCGGGGCCAAAACACTCCGGCCGGCGAATCAGAAGCCGCACCACCACGTTAGCGTTCTCTTCCACACTCTCACCTACAGGAGAGAGAGAGAGAGAGAGAGAGAGAGAGAGAGAGAGAGAGAGAGAGAGAGAGAGAGAGAGAGAGAGACAAAGGCCAACACTCCTAATTTATTAACGCATTTTGGGACATGTGAGAAAAATAACTCCCTCCTGAGTTTAGGATAAACAGCAGCTCTAGTTTGGCTGAGTGAAGTGTTTGTGATGGAGTACACTGCTTCAGGAGATCAGCAAAAATATGCCAGAGCTATAACATTTTGAGTTTTAAATGTCGCATGTCCAAGTAATCAATATGAAACTTAACAGGCATCAACTGTAACTTGACGCGATCTGCGTACTCAGACTTTCTTGTCTTAGTAAGGGGCGTGGCAGGTCACAGTAGTCTAATAAGAGCAGTACGGGTTACAGTAGTGTATAAGTGCAGTACGGGTTACAGTAGCCTAATCTAGAGGTTATACAAGCATGTACTAATGTGGCTTGCATATGTGAATATATCTACTTTTAGATGAATATTACTTTGTTAACATGGCTCTCACCGTTACAGAACACAGCGAAGCGGAGGAAATCGAGATACCGCTCTCCCTCCACAGGGTTCCAGCCAATATCAGGATAACCCTTAGACACCAACATCACACAGCTCTGCAGCCCACAGCCTGCTAGATACTGCACCACCTGCACACATGTACACACATATACAGGAAAATAAAGAAACCAACACAACAACCAAACTGACGTCTAATTCTAACCATTTATTATTCGATTTTCAGTCCAATCATTACTGCCAGGAAATCACGCTGGGTTTTTGGTAAACCTGTTTTTAATACATAATAAAAAAGGTTACCTGTATCCCAGGTACATAGAGGTAATAAACAATGATGCCATAGTTGTGCCCCACCCCCCCCACTCCAAATTATTGCCAATTATTCTGATCAGCACTGAAGCTCAACTAAATAAAATGATCAGGAACTCAGGGATGAGTGAAGAAAGGTGTCTGTTTTCGGACCTTCTCCAGGTCTGGTTCCCTGAGGGCAAGCGCCAGTTCGTTGTTGTCCATCACGGAAGCAGCGGCTACGTCCAGCGGCGTGGAGCCACGCATTGATGGAGATGCTGCGGAGGATACGCATGAGCTTCACTGTACAGTGTACATTTACACACAAACACACAGATATCCAATCTCACACACACACACACACACATGTCCATTACACAGTGACAAACCAAGCAGGTCAGATTCAGTGGGCTGGAAATCCTTGATCCGAGTGGAATGGAGTGGCGATTTGATGGGGTCTGAGTCTATAATCACAACCGTCTGTAAATGTGTAGACTACAGCGTAAAGTGGGACCTCTGAAGCAGTTTCAGTGGGCTTCTAGTCCAGAGGTACAGTAATCACTGAACTGTGTTGCGTCACATGTAAGTCAGGAACCCAGAGTCACACTTCATATTTCTGTTTAAATAGAGAGCTGTGGTGGTGGGCCTGAAGATCCACAAAAACCGCCTCTACTAAAAACCACACTCTTTTTTTTTTTTTTTTTTTTGCTCTAGATGCATGTATTGTAATGATGCACTCTGCTAGAGAAACTAATTTTGTGTAATGGCCCTTTACCATCATTTATAACTGCGTACAATCTATTCTTGCGCGTGGTTTGCTCAGACGAGCACAAACAACTAGATGGGGAGAAAATGACAAATGCCCTGATTAAAAAAAAGCAGTGGAGTGGATTGTTAAAGTAACGAAAGCTTTCCTGAGTACAACAGTACAGGCGATCCAAACAAGAGGTAGGTCCAGGGAGAAAAATGCAGTTTGGCTGGAGAATGAAGCTAAAGGCTTGAATTACGCTAAATCAGCGCTCCCCAACCTTTCTTATACCGCGGACCGGTTTCATGCATGAAAATCTTTCCGTGGACCGGGTAGAGGCGCAGGGGTTCGCGTAGCGGGTGTGGAGCTTGTGTATCACCTGTTGCGATGAACCCGTAACTTAGGTAGGAATCTTGGTATTTTCATTTAAACGCAGCTTTCTTTTTGCTGGCAGTCTGTGACCCTTCTGCTGTCCCATCGTTTGCTCGTTCCTTCCTGAAAAAAGCTCTCCAGCGAATTTTGTTTTTGGCTCATTTATTTTCATGGGTTTGTTTGTGTCGCTGATGCGTGAAAAACGGTGTGCCAGAGTCAAGTGCGGTAGTGAGGCGAGGGCGGAAACGGTCGCTTTTCAAAGTAAGAAGTCCGGAAGACTAATAAAATAAAAATAACCATAATTTTAACCACAAAATTTTTTTTTTGCATCCCGGTACCAAACGATCCACAGACCAGTACCAGTCCACGGACCGATGGTTGGGGACCTCTGAGCTAAAGCACCTTGACTGAGCTGAAGGTTTTATCCATTAAAAGATTATTTTTATTGAAGAACATACTCAGGCTTTACTTTTCAGCCACGCCGTAAAACACTATCCGTCTTTTAAAGAAGTCGGGGGAGGGGGGACGTTGCTTACCGAGCCCCACGCTGCTGTTCTCCAGCAGGTAGCTCAGGTGATCAAACATGGCCTTCTGGTTCTGACGGCTGATCCGGCAGAAGTAACACAGGAAGCGGCAGCAGTTGGCCACCATCTTAGGAAAAGTGATTTCCTAGAAACCAAGCAACCAAGAAATGGAAAAAAAAAACAAACACAAAATTGAAGAGAAGCACATTGCAAAAGAAGTACGGCCATATCGTTACCGTCAGTATTAAATTTCACGAACGTGACACTACTTCAAACGACTGCCGAGCATGATGGAGCTCCGCAAGTAAACACAGTTCACTGGTTCTTTATTCGAACGTTTCTTGAACTGACCTGCTTTATGGTTCTACAGTAAGAAATTCCTGATAAATATATATATCAGTTTCCCCCAGATTACAAACGTTTCATTTATTACTGTTCGACACGTGCAGCGTTTTAATGGTTTCGAACCAGATGTAATGGTATACAGTAGAACGTCTAAGAAACGGGTCATCATGTCACATCCACAATAAATGGACATTTCTCTCACCGGCCTAGCTTTCTCCCTCTATCTCTCTCTCTCTCTCTCTCTCTCTCTCCCTCTCCCTCTCTCCCTCTCTCTCTCTCCCTCTCCCTCTCTCTCT
>JAOVYU010000067.1:6219961-6231684 GCA_025674565.1 Synodontis membranacea
TTTGACTCCAAGATGATCGACTGAAACAAAGCGAGCAGTGCAGCAGTGCCCGAGGCATCATTTTGACCAGATATAGAGCTCCAAAGTTGGCTAAAATGGCCGTTTGACTGCTACTGAAAGTTTGGGGGGTTTTTTCTCCCCTCTCCACAAATGAATGGAATCGTGTGACCAGTGTGCTCTCTCTACATCACAGGGGTCAAACCTGTCCAGAAAGGGGCCGGTATGGGTACAGGTTTTTATATTCTAACCAAGCAGAAGCCACAGCTGAGTCCATTGAGAGTCAAGATCAACTGATTAAACAAGTGGAATCAGCTGTGGCTTCTGCGTGGTTAGAATGAAAACCTGCACCCCCCCAACCCCCCCCCGCCCCGATCTACATATCTGAATGCTGTGGGTTGCACAGATTGAGAACACTGGTGTTCAAAGAGTGCAACTGCATGAAATGGTTAACGGACAGATTTGCACGACCTGAATCACACGTTTCCACAGTGCACTTCATATGTTTGCATCGTGATGCATCTTGTCACGACGCATCATTATACCCCTATTAGCCACACTACGGTACATTAATATGGCAAAAAATCTGGTAAACTCTGTTATGGTAGCCGGCGAGCAAATGAGCACCGGCAGGTATGGGAGGAGAGGTCATACAGTAGAGCACGAGCATGAAATGATTGATTGGCTACACCTGCGTGCAATTAACAGGACACTAATGCCATATTTATCCAACATCCAGCATCCAACCGAGTCTCTATGTCAGTTCTGAGTTCTGTCTTGCTTTTATTGTATTTATTTAATTACATTTTTCTTTTCCTATTAATTGTATTATTGCATTCTGTTCCGAGCCTGAAATATCCATGATCGAAAGCAAGGAGCAAATAAAAACAGAATAAACGCATCACCTTTCTCTCTTTCTCAGTCACACTACACCCACCAGGGTGGCGCATACTGCACGCGCGGACGATGAAAAGTTATTTTAATGACTTATCCAGATTTCGCACCGCATATTGTGTCTGTGCGAAGGAACACTAACCCACAGAGCAATCGCTGAATTTTTTTTAGGTGAAAATTACGAACGGTTCAAGCGGAATGCGGACAGAACTGAAGAAAGGGTGCAGATTTACAGTATTCTGCATAAAATGTCCTCGACAATTGTAAAATAAAAATCAGCATCAGTGCCTCTTTCCCAGTTCTGACATATACAGTAGGTTCTTTTTTCCAGCACAGTAAAATGACTACTTTTCTACTGTACCATCAGCATGGTAAAGTCACGATCCAATTCACTTAGACGTGATGCAGAAGCGGATCGGAGCACGGAGCTGAGCATCGGAGAGTCGTGTTTAGGAGTCCACCCGTGGCTCTGTGACAGCTCTGTAGTGTAAAACTACAACCTTCTACCACGAACACCGCCCCACAACTTTTTACACATGCATTATTCATAACCACTTACGCTACTGAATTACACACAAACACACACACACACACACACACACACAAGCTTCTTGCCTTACTCTCACCAGGAAATGGACCGAGGATTTATTACTAACCTTCCCAGACCTCAAAGTCCTTAAACGCGAGCTCGGAGCCCGAGTCGTCCAGCAGCACCTCTCCGTTCAGCGTGAACATCATGGTGTGCTCATTCAAGTCCACCATGCAGCCTACGACGTCTCCTGGCAGCCACGAACGCCCGAAGTGCTCGTTCCCCTGGTGCCACCTCTGAGCCTGGAGATGAATATACACGCAGATCAGAGAGACAGGAGGTCATACTGTAACAAAGAACATCAGCAGGAGTCGAATTTACATTCTAGGGTTATTCTGATAAGGCACAGCCTCATACTGTACAGTACATTCTCTTCTTTCCTTATCTGGTGCTCTCACACACCCACCTGGCCTCTCCATCTTTACAGCTCTCACTGATTCTCGTGATGATGGCTCCATAAGTGATCCTTCTGCTTTCTGTTTCTCTATCATGCAAATACGCACTCGCTCTTGCTCTCTCTTTGCACCTGGGCCTGTGAGCTCTGAGTCACTCTTGCTGAAACGGAGAGGCAGCTGGGGAAAATAGCAGCCTCTGCGTTCACTCATACACGCTCGGCTCACAGCCGTCATGAGCTTCACACTTTGAAGTCAAATAAAGCTTCGGAACATGGCCAGCGACGAGTGGGCTAACGGGATATTTTAAACCCCAGCAACAAAATGTAAATTAGTTTTTACAGTATGTGAACGACGGGAATGGGTGAGACAGAATTCGGTTTAGAAATAGGTATACCTTACTGTACGTTTTATTTTGGAAAAAGCAAGGATGTGATCGAGCGTTCAAAGAACGTGTACCCCACCCATGGAGGAGTGAGAGGCTCGGATAGCTTTAGCCTTCCGTTCATTTTCCGTTTTTTTTTTTTTACGCCAAATAACTTTACCTGTGAATCGTTCTGTTCCTTTATATGACTGCTATTATTTTCTGGAGAACCACAACACTGTATGTCTGGCTCCAAAGCCTCGCGTGAAGGCCACGTAAAATTGAATTCAGAAAATATGAAATGTCTGATAAACCTATTCGGCCGTTAGTCGTACCCCTCTGTGAATCCGACCGCTTAAAAAATCAGCTGTACTGTACTTGGGCAGACGTCAAGTCATATTCAATGTCATTAATTGCCCTTGTCGACACACCGCAGCACACAGTGCACAACAACGAAATGCGTTGTCTGCATTTAACCCATATGTGAATTGTGACACATTACAGGGGGGCAGCTATTTTAAGTACCCTGGGAGCAGTGCTTGGGGGTGGCAACTTGCTAAGGGTAGCCCTTGCTGGTCATGGGATTCGAACCTGCAATTGTTCGATTATAAGTGTGTTTCCCAAACCATTAGGCCACCATCTGCCCCAGAAAGTGAGCCAGAAGAATTTATGGGGCTGCTACCCGTCACCATTGCATCATCAAAATTGCACTTTTTGCTGCGCGATAGTCAAACGGTCAGTGAGAGCTCGAACCCCGAGAGGCTCCATCCACTCTTTTTTAACTGTCTATGGGAAAAACTAGCAATTACACACTGCGTTCAACAAAAGGTTCTTGCAGGCACACAACACTGACGGACCTAATATTAATCTTTGATGCACATACGCTAAACGGAATCCAATCCTGTTTCTCACACGTCGCTTTGCACCGCCAATCGGACAATAATTAACGTGTCATTAGAATAACAGCACTTGCACTTTCTGAGTTCTTAAGTAATCTGATCAGTTGTTTATTTAATCTAATAAACCCTTTCATTAAAACCCCATTATTCATATTACAGATCAGATATTACCATTTTTTTGCAGGATCTCTAATGTCCTATTCAGTCCATAGAATAAACAGTACACGTGAGGACCAACTTAAGCCAAAGCATGTACTAAGAACAATGCATGAGTTGTTTCTCCCACATTAGTACAATTAGCCTTTTCTCTTTCCTTACCTTAAATCCATCAAACACGAAGGCCTGGTCATCGGAGCCCAGCTCCTGGTCTGGCAGGCATCCCGGACGAGCCCAGCCCACCCTCATCTCGCCCGCCGTCACCACCTCCAGCTCAAAGTACCACTTCCCAGCATTCACGCAGTACGTCTTTTCAGCACGGAAGATCCGGAAACGTTCCGTGTGTACGTTATTGATGTCGGCTCGAGCTGCTGGAAAGAGGAAAGGCAAACGGGAGACTTACAAAGAGGTCTAACGTTAGGTCGACAAAGCTGAAAACATCACCGTCGGTTCCTTTACATTATACCACAGCACTGCTTCAATGCTCCTGATGTTCAGATTAATGCGCCCGTTCTAACAGATCGCCATTTATCTGGCAACAGTTTACGCAGGGAGTCGTAAATTGCATAATACACTCGAAAAACACTTTAGAGTCTATAGATTTTTTTTTTCTCACTTTTGAATTAAATAAGATGAAAATGCCTGTCAGCTTACCAAACCACAAAGCATAAAGGTTTCAATCCTAAAGACTCTGCCACGTTGGAACGCTGAAAGGAGCGCCCACACGTACTACACAGCAGGTTGTCTAGCTCACACTGATTTGCACGTTCCTGTTAAAGTTGCTGCTGGTAAAACTGGCATCCCATCTTCCTTTAAATCTCCACCTGACCAGCTTTCATATTTTAAGACAAAAGTTTCATTCCTGAAAAGGATCGTTCGCAGTGTCTACTGATGATGTCACGGACACTACTATGGTAACCGAACGCCGTTCAGCGATCTCTCTGTGGCTGTTCATCTTTCCGAGGCCCGGACGTGCGGCCACTGCCAGTTGCCAGAGTAACTGAATCGCTTATCTTCCGGCAGCAGCAGCAGAATAAAATCTGAGAGAAAAGCTGTCTAGGGTTTCGCCCCTGCAAGTTCTAATCTCAGAGACGCCACGGCATCTGCAGTCCAGGAGTCAATCGCCGGCAACGTCTGGCTTCACGTGTCTTGGAAGGAACACTCTGTCAGATCGGTAGCTTCTGTAGAACAGGGCGGGTTTTTATCTAGCGCACAGGTTCATAATCCTGGTCATGGAGAACCTGTTATCCGTGTACACTTTAGCGCTCTTCCCAGCACCCCCCCGAGTCAACTAATCAGTTCATTAACAGAAAGAAAGGAGATGCATCCGGGGTTGTGATCCTGACTAAATCGGTAGAATGTCGGGTAAAAATCAGAAAAGACTCCTCAGATCACTCAAAATTTAGATGAAGACTTTGCAAGAGGAAAAATGATCAAAACACACAGTACATCTTAAAACCACACATCCAAAATGTAGAATATTTTAAACTGGAATCACGTCACAAAGAACAGGCAAAAAAAAAAAACAAGCAGAAACTGAAAACAGCTGTATCACAGGACAGAGAGAGCATCACCAGGGAGGATTATCCAACGTCCAGAGATGTACAGGGCACATTTCAGGCGGATCGTGATTTCAAAGGAAAGCTGCGGCAAAAGAAGGTAAAGACGAGAGAGGGGAAAAAAATCCAGACTCCCTCAGGACCCTAGAGCATTCCCGGAAACACACGTCACGACATGATCGACGGCCATGATCAGATTACGCTTCCTTTCCTCCTCCCAGCTCGCACTTAGTCACAGCGGCATATCCACCTGCGTGATCCAATCCCCCTGTTTATATTATCCGGACTTCTAATCCATGCGTGCTCACTTGTCTGACTTCTACAGTCGAGCATGCATAGATTTACATAACATTATATCAAATCTCTTCTGTACTGTAACACGTCCGAAAATCAATTGCAGAAAATATATATATATATATATATAGCACTGTATTATTTATGAACTGAACTGTCCACAGCCGTCTACTGAATATACAGTACAGAACCACATTCGTTAGATAAACCCGTAAATTGAAGCATGCAACACAACACTTATAAACGACTTCACTTAGACTAGACAGTGATGACGTAACTAAAACCTTCAGGCTGCCAAGGATTTAAAAAAAACAAAAAAAACAAAAACGTTTTCTCCTCCTCTAAAGTGCAGGTAATGAAGGACTTGACACCGAGATAAAAGACTCAGCACTGGTTGAGCAGATCTCCGGTTGTTCTCTCGTTATGTCAGTACTGCCAATTTTACAAGCCTTTACAGATATTATACTTTCCAGTATCAATGTCATTGTCAGGTGTGATACACAACAACTGGTGATTACAGATGTTGATATCAGAGTACTGTTATCGTTGCTTCTGCACCCTGAAATTTAATGTGCTGTAAAAAAAAAAAAAAAAAAAAGTTACAATACTAATAATAAAAAGGCGATCGTGTTGCACCGACGGTAAAACCCAAACAAAATGAGTAACGCCTGTGGAGCAGAATATTCTAAGGTCATTCCAAACTGAAGGGTAAAAAAAAAATTCAAAAGCTTTGCATTTATCTACAAATTCAAGTATGGAATCATATCAGCATTACATTTACCAACTTAGCTAACATTAGATAAGATATTAGATAGTAGAAAGTGTGTGTGGGGGGGGGGGGGTATTGGAGAACAGCTGTACTTAACAATTTGATTAATCAGTTGAAATTACAAATGAAGTTGTCCTCCGAAGGGAAAAACATTTTTTTTTAAAAAAAAATGTTTTTTTTTAAACATTAGCTTTCTTATCATCTGTTCATTATTCATTTGCAATGCTTGGGTCTTAGCTGTTGCGATTCGTGACAATGAAACAGAAATGTTTCGGTTCTGAATTTTTTTTTTTTTTTTTTTTTTTTTATTTTACTCCCCATTTCAGTTACCTTCCAATTCCCAACCAATAACCATCTCTTCTTTAGCATACGTCTGCCTCCATCCATCCATCCATCCATCCATTATCATACCGCTTATCCATCAGGGTTGCGGGGAAGCTGGGACCAATCCCAGCAGACTTACTGTATGTGAGATTCAGGGTACACCCTGGGCAAGCTCCCAATCTATCGAAGGACTAACACAGAGACAGACAGACATTCACACTCACATTCATGCCTAGGGGCAAATTTAGAGTAGCCAGTTAACCCAAGCTATGTGTCTTTGAACGAGTATCCAGAGGAAACCCACGCAGGGGTTGGGAGAACATACACACTCCACACAGAAGGGACCTGCTTGGCTGGCAAGATTGCTGTAAGAGGAGTAACCACTTGCAATGAGAGAGAAAAGCAATCTACTTCCTCGAGCCAGGTTTCAAACTGCTGCTCGTGTTGCATTACCTGGCAGAATAACACACTCGGAGAAAAACACTACCTGTCCATTTCGGCATACATGACCTCGCGCGCACCCATGACCAGCTAGTGATGCTGTGACTGACAGGGGAAAGACTACATCGTCCCTCTCACCCAGAGAGCACGGACGATTCTTTCCTCCCATCTACAGATGACCGTGGCATCGTCAGGTGGACGGCCATTACTTGTGATCCCTGTTTTAAATTTCTCACTTCGGAAATTCGTGGACATTGCACGAAGCAGTGTGTAGTCACGATCGCAAGAAGCAGAATGGCTACTTTGAATAGGCTGAGAAATAAGACAGATACCGTGGTCTTGGTCAGGAGCCTCCAGGTTGTATCCGTAACCTAGTAATGTACGCACGGCCTCTCGCAAGCTGTCCTTGTTGGATTTCTTGGTCCTCTCATCCAGGAGAGCGTAAGGCACCAGGCGCGGATTCCTCTTGTTCTTCACATCCTACGGCATCAGGCAGAGAGAAGGAAAGAAAGGCAATCTGATGTGACGGCATAATGCATAATGCTGGCAACTCCATACATTTCCCCCAGGAGGAGGCCGTGAGTGCTGACATTAAAGAAATATTAATAATAAAGCCAAAGGATACAAGAGGCTGCTGCTGGTGTCCCTTATTCTCTACGTCACATTTCTGTGTCGTGCTTGAGAAGTAAGGAAGTAAGTAAAAATCTAAAAGGAAATATGTATTCGGTGTAACACTTGGTGTGATGTTTTGAATGAACAGTTTATAATCCCACATCAGCGGCTACCCGTTCAAATTCAGTTCAATCGACATGGAGTCGCGATGGAGAAGCGTATGTGCAAAAGGGTACTCGGTAACGCACAACACAGTTCCTGGTAAGAACTTCATTTCAAGCGCTGACTCTACTCTAACTGTTGCCTACACGTATACTTTTCTTTCCCTCTCTTTCAATTGAGCTACGAGTCATTATTACTTTGAATCTAAATGTCAGGTTTGGATATGACGAGGTATGGCTTACGAGGAGCCGAACACTCTGTTTTGTCGGGGCGTCCCGGTTGTACGTCTCTGCGGCAGACACTGATTGTGCTGTCGGATGATGCCGAATGCCGGGATCGTTTTAGAGACGTTAGCGCCGAAGCCTTAATGCCTTCCATGAATAACTGTGACAACAGGAATGGCGCCCAGTCGCGGAGTCATCACTCCGCTTGCGTTTCTCTTTTGTCTTGTTCCGTCTCTCTGCGTTTTGTCCTGCGCTAAGAAAATCGCTAGGTGATTGTAATTGTTCGATGACAGTTAGCTCCGTTATCTCAATCTGTTCGTCTGTCTCTCTGGGTTCATCGCTCGCTCTGTCTGGCAGACTGCAGGGAAATCCTTCTAAAGAAAAGTGGTTAGAGCACTCGGTAAGCACTCACACACACACACACACTTGCCTGCTGGATGCCGTAGGTCCATCCCTGGCGAATGCGGTCTCTGGCCCACACGTTGTGAGCATTCTCGGCCAGTCTGTCCACCATGGCGTCCTGTGTGGAGGCGAGTTTGATGTGGCTCAGGTCCATAGGTGCAGGTTTATAGCCACTGGACAGCTCATATCTTCATTAAAACACATACATATACACATACACACACACGTCACAGAAAGGAATCTAGCAAGTCTAATACTAAACTATTTGTAACTGCTAATCGAGCCCACAATATACAGCCATCGGCTAGTGTTGTAGTACTCAAGATCGGTCTTGAGTTTGTGAAGGTCTTGGTCTCGTCTCGGACTCGGCTGCATTTGTACTCGGTCTTGTCATGGATTCGGGCAAAGAGGACTCGGAATTTTATCTTTGACCACAGCTCAGAGAATATTATTATTGATGAGCTGTTTAATGTCGGATTGGATAACTTCTTACTTCAAGTGCAACCCAATGCTGTTAGTGCCGACCGCGGTCACCCGACTTCTACTTGTTGAGTCGACAAACTTCAGTATATCTTAGATATGCCGGGTTTTTGGGATTTTACAATTCAAATGTTGAATGTTTGACATTCTTTGTTCTGTTATCTGATTATTGCAATATAAGAGAATAGTCAAGAGAGAAGTAATGCACAAAAATATTTAATGTTGCACAGTGTTGCATAGTGTTGTTTGCTTCATTCAGCTCTTTTTGAGGGGTGCTTAGGCTTTGCATGTTCCACTTAGTCATGCGGTGTAAAACGCACATTGGTCCGGTCTCATCTCGGTCTCGGCCAGCCCTGGTCTCGGTCTTGTCTCGGTCTCGACCCCCTCTGGTCTTGGTCTTGGATAAGGTGGTCTTGACTACAACACTACCATCGGCTTAACGGCATCCATGTATCCTGTACACCAAACACTCCCCGAAGCAAAACCCGAGTTTGAAGCCATTGTGCGATGATTTTGGAACACAGCTTGAATTCCGCTAAATGTGAAACTGTCAGCTCCCCTTACCCATTAAGCACATTAACCTCACAGCCCCAATAACAAACCGAAGTGACACATTTCCGACAGTAAACATGGCTCGGCAGCTTGCGCAGAACGGTCGATCTGCTACAGATATTTCAGTGTGGGGCTTTAAGGAAAGATCTGGGCTGTACTCCATACTACAGAGAAGTTGTTTTAAGGTATATTATTGCATGCCGATGATTAGCTTTTGTCCAAAGTTCTGCCGAGTGAGCAGAAAAGTCGCGTTTCGAAAAAAGATAGACCCTCACTTGGCCGAGAGCTTGAGACGTTTGACTTTCTCCATGGCTCGTTCATCCGCCACTCCGACATGGCAACCCAGAGCTAACAGAGTCCTGCAGGAACAAGAGAACACAGAGAGAGAGAGAGAGAGAGAGAGAGAGAGAGAGAGAGAGAGAGAGAGAGAGAGCACGCCATGACATGAAGCTTCCGCTAAACAACAGTGACAAAATCTGTCAAATCAGACCACTGTCTGATTTATGTACCGTACATCTTAACTGTGGATGGTTTAATGGTTTCTAATTTAATGTATGTACATACGATAGTGATTATAACATTGATGTTCTGATGAACGAAGCCACGACACAGTACGGTTTTCTGACATATGGATGTTGTGATATTTTTTTAACTTTAATTTTTTTTTTTTAATTATAAAATAGAAACAGGAAGCACATGATATGATGTTAACATTTTGTCCCATTTTTTTTATTTCTTATTTCCGGGTTTTTTTCCCCCTTATTCTTTTTTCAGTGGTATTTTTTTCCTAATAAAAAAAAAATTTTATGAAAACATTTTTTTTTTAGATAAAGTATTAAGTAAAGCATCAATGAACAGGTTTTTGTTTTTTTGTTTTTGTTTTTTTTGACTGCAGAAATGTTCACAAACCCGTATATTGTGATACATAATATCGCCTTAGAGAATAACGTGACTCCAAATCAAGCAAATGAAACAAGAATTCAGACAGAATAACACAATGTCCTTTTCCCCCCGGCAATTATTTATATCTAATATGTTTCATTTCTCTAAACTGTCCATTTAAACCATCGCAGAGAAACTGTATGTTCAATTACGAGTTAGTTTAATACGTTGTGCGTGCTTCAAAATAAATAATGTAATAAATACATTAGAATAAAGGAGACAGTTATCTTTACATTGCTTTGCAGTGTGTAATTCGTCAACGATGAAAGGTGTGTGTTCGTGAGAGAATATGTGTATAGATTTGACTCACACGGCACTCTGGTGTGTTTTAGAGTGAGCGTGACAGAGGAGAGAGAGTCTGAGAGTGGAGACCAGATACAGCGTTTAAAGAGAACGGCCAAGAGGCGTCAGACTGCTGCGTATCTCACACATTTGCGTACACACACCTACATGCACTCATTCATACACACACACACACACATGAAGCTGATTCAGTAACGAACTTCAGCTGAAACTGAGGAAAAGATGAAGAAGGAAGGAAGGAGAGCGTGAGAAATCGGAGGCCAGTGCTGAACTACAGGCAGCGATACAGATATATGAATTACATCAAGAGGATTTCTGAACAGCCTCTTTATGACTTCACACTCATCATCCCTGGCCCAAACACCCGAATCGACGCCAGGTTTGATTCTGCAGAGTGACATGAATCATCAGCGGTTTATTTTAACACGGAAACATTTCTTCTCCGCGCCTCTGATACAGTGAGCGAGACCGTACCGTTTTATATCACCGCTACTGAACAGTCATAACGTCTGTCATCATGTCACGCTATCCTGCAGAAAAGCAGAGCCCAAATTCTTCAAGACAAAATTCTGAACTATACTGAATACTGAACGGCGAAAGTATTACGTGCATGTAAAAGAAAATACGCAAAGCGAAGATACGTTCGGAAATAGCGAAATTAAACATTTCTACATAACGAAGTAAGACGACACGCAGTGAACAGTAACCTAAACAGAATGATAGTCGGAGAGAAAAGCGACTGCTTCTTAAAACTGCGCCAGTAGTCCCGAGGGCATCTTGTCCAGTTTCATAAAAAACATCTTGCTGTCTTGGAGAATCTGCTACGTTTATTCTAGAGTATAGTCGCGGTGTGTTATTCTTGGCGCAGTCAGAGTCTTGTGGAAGACGCTTAACTATTAACATTCATTCGTTCATTCACTTGTCTTTAGCCGCTTAATTCTGGGGAGAGTTGTGGATCCAGAGCCTATAATGGGAACACTGCGAGTCAAAGGTACTCCAGCGAGTACCAAGGTACTCCATGAAGGCGCACGGAGAACGGGATCACTGACATAAACTCACTCCTGGTGAGGATGGTCCCATGTGAACAGCCTCAATATCCACATAGACAGTGAAGATGATGTGGAGTGGCTGCTGACATGAACATTTCTGCTACAATGGCTTAGGACTAAAATGACCACAAACAGTCTCACGCTCAAACCTCCATCAGGCAGTCGAAAAATTTTGTTTAGACTATAATGAATCATGTTCTACACAACGTAGTTGCTTTTGGACCATGCACATGGTTACACTGGCATCATATTTGTAATTACACTAATCCGGTGTCACCCAAATGAGGATGGGTTCCCTTTTGAGTCTGGTTCCTCTCAA
>JAOVYU010000067.1:6276625-6297606 GCA_025674565.1 Synodontis membranacea
TATAACGGAGTGAACGTCACTGTACATCATGGACGTTCAGGATATAGCAACGATCAAAATATTCCATCTCACAAAGCCTAATCAACACCCAGATTTGAGAGTGGCTGTTGGCTTCGATAAGCTTTCCAGAGCACTCCGAACGTAAACCTCTGGACTGCACGACTGGCAATCCTTCATCCCACACTCTCTAACGCTCCTCCTCACTGACACACTGTATTCTTTCTCTTTATCTCCCTGCTCTTGCATAACAGCGATAGAGCTCCAGGCTATGCACAAATCTCTCATCTGCTCCACTGATGATCATAACACACTGCCTAAACACACACACACACACACTTACCTTTCCTACCTTTCTCTTTCGCTCATTGCTTCTCACATCAATCCAGCAAAATATCTGTGTTTGCCCTTTCATACACATGGGCATTTGTCAATAGGAACACATGCCGTGTTGGTTTAGGCCTTTATCCGTGTACAGAGCTCGTGTTTCAGGACAACCGTCTGAGAGAGAGAGAGAGGGGAAAAATTAACTCTCTTAATTCATCCTCTCTCTATCTTGTGCTTTTTGGGGTTTTTTTGATACTGTTGAAATCGCAAGTCCATATCAGATAACACTGACTGAAAACAAAGCACTGATACCACATGGCAGTAGTGGTGGTGGTGATTTCCTTAGGAACGAAACTCAAGTTAAACCCACTCAGCTGAGCACGAGGCTTTCAGCCAAGACCGACTGCGCTCAGCTGACGCACCGTACAAGTCCTTAGATGGCAGGATAATGTGGATGTGTGGGTGTAGGGCAACTACACTCGCTCCTTCTGCCACGGCCGTAACGCATTAGAAATAAAAATGAATTAAATTCGCAGTATACAGGACAGGAGCTACACTCAAAGTGTTTTCTAAATAAGAACAGAAAAGCCAAAAAGCCGCTGGCCAATTTCATTAAAGTGAGAGAAAACGCTGCTCTGGTTTTCACTCTGTCAGCGATCTGTAACTGTTAAATAGGCTAAACTGAATTCAGGGCAACCTAAATCAAAGGACAGGTGTATAGCATTGTGCGTAAATTGTGCGCGCATGTGTGTGCGTGTGCGTCTCTGGAGACTGTTTGAAGGCCGATGGAAAGCTTAGATCGGTTGTAGGGCCATTAAAAATAGGGTCCCTATTACTCATGCCGAATGTAGGCTGACTTGACGTATGCGGGTCGAGACATTACGAGTGAGCACAAAGTTCTTCCCGCCCGTCCTTGATTTGGAGAGAAAACTTTACAGTAGGAAGAAAAACAGGACCCAGAAAAAAAGTGCCGTGGCCTATTCGGATGAAAACTCGATGTCGTGTGCCTCCTCCCCGTTTCTTTTACTTAGCGCCCGATGTCTATTGAACTTCGAACAGGAAGACGCTTTGGAAAAAGAGTAGCACCGTGACGGTCCATACAGTCATTGGCAGAAATAATCGGCACCCCTGGAAACGTGTCCAGAAAATGCACCATTTCTCCGAGAAAATTGTTGCAATTATAGATGTTTTGGTATACGCCTGTTTATCTCCTTTATGTGCATTGGATCAACACACAAAAAAAAAAAAAAAAAAAAAAAAAAAAAGCTGACATCATTTCACACAGAAGTGGGACAGGCCGGACAAAAATTATTAGCACCCTCAACTTAATATCTGGTTGCACACCCTTTGGGAAAAAAATAACTGAAACCGATCGCTTCCTATAAGCATCAACGCCCTCGTTATACCTCTCAACCACTCTTCTTCTGCCAGCTGCAAACTGCATAGGTGTACCGACCTATTTACCCAGACCTCAATTTTTCCACGATTGTTGTTCTCAAGTCCTCAGACAATTCTCTGCTTTTCTTTCCGCTCTCCATGCTTAGCGTGGCACACACAGGCACACAACAGAAAGGTTGAGGCAACTTTTCTCCGTCTTAACCGGCTTCAGGTATGATTGGTATATTGCCAGCGCCTGTTTCTTGCCACAGGTGAGTTTAAACGCTTGAAAGGAAACGATTCGCCCACAAGTTTGAAAGGGTGCCAATAATTTTGTCCGGCCCATTTTTTTTTTGCCGTTCTGTGTGAAATGGTGTCAAATTTGGCTTTTGTTTTTCCTCTGGGAGAAATGGTGCATTTTCTAGAGGAAAAAAAATAATTATAATAATTATAATATATTTATATTAATTTCGTCCTGGACTGTGTATGAGGATCGTGCACGGATAAATACACACAATGCGGTCGGGAGAAAACGTGATTTCCTCGTATGAGGACAGTGGAGTCTCTTGAGGCTAAAGTTTACAAGTGCAATTAGCGAAGTACGCCGCTGCAGCATGCTCTAATCCCATCCGTGTTGCGTAATCCATTTTGTGAACACTGACGATCAGCTACCGCAGCACTGCAGGCGGACACACGGACGGAAAAAGGACTGAACCGCGATGCATGATACATGACAAATGAAGGGAGACGCAGAGGAACAGGAAGAGAAGCCTAACATTGTTGCGAAGATTATCAGTATAACATGAAATATTGAAAAAAAAACCCCAAAAAAACCAGATATGCAAATATGACATCAAATCTTTCGAAAAATGAACGCTACTGTCTGCTAATCGAGTGCTTTACCATTTAACATGAGCTGCTCATGATTATTAGAGTTGTAACCATTTACACTAATGTGAACATTTGCGTCGGTTTGCGTCAGCGTCGAGGTTTCCTCTTCTGATCAGTACGACTGTCAATTGGAGCCCTGCTTCCATTTCCCCATGTCGAAAGATCACAGAGCCGAGCCGACAACACAGACGCAGTGTCTCCTGTCAGATCTGCTACCAATTGCCTGCACGGAGGATACCATCGCTCTTTGTGACAATGGCTGTGATCTATGTTCACATCACACACACACACACACACACACACACACACACACACACACAAAATCTATGTGAACTCGTTAGCAGCATTAATCAGAGTAAATCACAAACTAGCGAACGCAGAGTAACGAGAGATTCAAGTCACTACCCGTGGAAAACAATTAAGACGCTCCAAGACTAAAAATCTGGCATTAAAAGATATATACAGTACAGTACATTATTTTCACTATGATGAAACTCTCCAGTCACCCTTATAATTTATTAACCACATTGTGACCCCATTTTCTGCCAAGTTTATTTGCTGCCAATTCACAGTCCTTTTTTTTTTTTTTTTTAGGTCTGAATGTACAGCGTGACGGGTTCCAACCTGGAAGGAAAAATTTGCGTCTCCACCCGGACACCCGCCACATGTTCTTTTCGACCCATTCCTCAAGCATAATCGTCATCATCATGGGACAACCGGGAACATTTCAAAAACTATGCAAGACTTTTATGATGACTGCGCAAGATGATCCCAGTAAAAATTCTGTAACAGTCGGTAACACACACGTCGGATTAAACGATCGCGACTATGTTCTGCCATACCGACGTTCTGCGCAGAGATGGCGGAGGCTTGTAGCTCTTCATCTGAAAGCATAAAAATAGTTTCACATTGTCATAGTAAATAAACCCTACGAAAAAGCGTCTGTATACTAATTGGCTAGCCACGCACTTATAAGCTGCGATCGGGTTTCTTTCCATGCCGTGTCCATTTTTACATGACGTACTGTACCTGAGACATTACTGAGGCATTCCGTCTGCTGGTCCGAGTTTTGCCCTACAGTGTCCTCCTATTGGTGGATTTTTAGGAAACCGATCTCAAGTCGCAACTAAAGCTTTTCCTTTAGGGTCTGTGTCCAACGGATGTATTTTTTTTGTGCTTGCAGTGTGCACGACCTCATTTTTCAGAGCACTTTTCTCAAGCGGCCGTTGCTGCTAGGTTACAAAAAACATCCAGCACATCCGCATTCCTTCATTATGAAAGACAAGTCTCTATCTACTTTAGAGATTTTTGCTAACACTATGGAAAAATAAATCGCATTGAATGTTGTAACCCTCATGGTAACCCTTCAACGTTAGATCGTAAATGACTGGGTTGTGTCAGTGACAGCCAGGATCAGTTTCTGCTCTGCCAGTGTTGCTATTGTAAGTCTTAGCCTTTTTTTGGTTTTGATTGGTCAGTGAGAAAAGTGACATTGATTAGGGTGACCATGCGTCCTCTTTTTCCAGGACGTCCTCTTTTTTTTTTTGGGACCTAAAAATGAGTCTGAGGTGGAGTTTCTAAATCACCAAAAATGTCCAGGAATAGGATTTTTTCTTTCTACAGTCGCCGTTCCTTTTGCAGGTGTCCATCTGCCCTATGCTGCCATTATGCCCCCAGTGTCCTCATTTTGAAAACCAAAATATGGTCACCCTAACGTTGATGAGCTCAGTGGTGTTCCAACAGTTGAACTATTTTCAACTGAAAGTGCCCAGAACGCGGCGGAAAAGAAAGCTGCTTTTAAGCCGAGGACACCGAGTGCTGTCAACGCTGAACTTCATAGGATTTGTAAAGAAAACAGAATCTGCCGGCACAAAAAAAAAAAAAAAAACACGGGCCCTTATGATGCATGATCGTGCCTGTGACAGCCAGGCCAAATATCGTGTACGGTATAAACCTGGCTTTACTCTGTTATTGTGATGAGAGAGACATCTGTGTTTGGCTCGACACAAGAGCGTCTCTGTTCCCTCTCAGACAGCAGGGTGTGAACAGGAGGGCACAGAGACACCGCAGTGCTTTACGGCATCGCAGGGATCCCCCGTAATGGTGCACAATTGTAGAAAGCCACGCAACTCCATAACCCGTAGACTTGTAGAAGTTGGGATGCTCGCCTTCCAGATGGTGGTGATGTCTGTGTTGCAAGTGAATGGACTTAAGACTGGAAATGTTGGGTCAGTGCAACAGCTCTTTTCATCCACGAGGAACACAATATATGGCTGAACCTCACGAGATGCTTTCCAACGAGGTGATTGTGGACGGGCAAAAAAGTGTTCGGAAAGAGAAGCTAGGTAAAGAGACGGCGTCCGGAGGCAGAGCGCTACCCTCCGAATCTCCGCTCTGCTTCTGTCAGCACACCAGCACTTTCCCCCCGAAGATCAATCAGATTACATAACACTGCAGAGAGAGGAAGACGAACACAAAGGGTGGGAGGGGGAGGAGGAGGTGGGGCTGCAGCGAGGCAGAGTGGAGAGTTCGGAGCAACACATGAGACTAGAGAAGCACGTCGCCAGCTAAAAGAGTAACAGTGGATCGAGACAGAGTGTCCACAACTCCCAGAAAGAACGCACAGCTACAGTAGAAGTCTCCTTCAGCAAAGGCAGAGGAAGAAAAGCAGATGGGCTCGCTCCGTATCTAACAGCAGGACAGGGATTGTGTGACTCACTGGACTTAAACAACAGATGTAACAGAGCTGTCCCAAAACAGGAGGTGACCAGAAACGGTAGCAATCGAGTCCGGTGACGACAGCTTTATAGTAAAAGATAGAAGAGAAGCAACAGCATGGATGACTACAGTTTGCACTCCCCTGCTCTAGTACAGCTCATACACAACGCCCTGGGTTGCCCGGACTGCTAGTGTTTGACGCAGGAGTTTTAATTAGATGCGTCTGGAAGCTTATACGCGCTTTATTCCGTAGATAAAAAGTGCTACAAAGAGTCCTAATGTAGGGTTATAGACCTGTGATTGGTCTATGGTGGAAAGTAAGTGCAAAAATAAGTGAAATGCTGCATTCACTAGAGGTTGTAATGTTTAATTATCAACCTTGAGCAAAGAAAAGGCCACTCAACTCAAAATCCCAACTCGTGAACTACTGTAGGGGTAATTTTCTCAAACATGAGTTCCTCCCTCCAGTTCAGAAAGCAGTGTTAAATCAAACACGGATGCATCCAGTGTCAAGAGTAAACAAATCTGAACTTCTTACCTTTAAATAACTTATACTGCATATTTGTATCGAGCAGCACAGTTGTGCGTACTATCACCTCATGGAGAGAAGGCTCTGGGTTCGAACCTGCTGGCTGACTGGGGCTTTTCTGTGTGGAGTTGCCTGTGTGGGTTTACTTCGGATGCCCCGGTTTCCTCCCGCAGCCCTAAGAAATGCAGATTAGGTCAACTGGCTACTCTAAACTGACCACTGGCGTTAACGTGAATGGTTGTTCGTCTCTCTGTGTTAGATTGCCCCGAGACAGATTGGCGACGTGCCCAGGTACCCTGAATCTCACCTGAAGTCAGCTGGGATTGGCTCCAGCTTCCCCGCGACCCTGACAGATAAGCGGTATAGATGGAACGGACACAGTGACTTGTTAAATCGACCTCACTCTCTATACGGATTGTTGTTTGAGAAGGAAAACGTGCGCCGATCGTTGCAGTCAGCTAGACAGCCTGTCCTAACAGTAGAAGAACGTGGAGGCGTCCGTGGGTTTTCGCGCTAGCCAAATTTGACCCAACTGAAATATAGTCCCTCGGCCAAAAACTACCATTTAAATTTTCAAAATCTGGGCAGAACAGTGGTGTTGTCACATGCCTGTTTTCTCCCTCTGGGTTCTTCAGTTTCCTCCGCTGTTAGTACGCCCGTGCAATGGACTGGCGTCACCGGGTTTACTGGGTTGACTGCATATAAACCCTCCCTTGCAGTGCCCCGATCATTGACCTAACTAGCTAGCAGTCAGAGCAAGCAAAGAGACCAAGCCTGATCTACTGAAGGTTTATAAACTCATTCAACAACCATTCAATGCTGTACTAGCCTAGCCATTTAAAACACATTTGGGGTCTGTCAGGTGTATTATTCTGATATTCTGTCCAGCCATTGATGCCTTTATTCACCGACAATCACAGGGGTGTACAGAACACGATGTTCCTTATCTTTTCCTGACAAGGCATTGAAAAAAGAAAGAAAAAAGTTACGTGAGAAAATGCCTTCAATTACAGACAGTAGCCAAGATATTCTCCCAGCTGTGAGATATACTTCACACAGGAGAGCTGTAGGAAACGAGAGACATGAGAAAGTGAAGGACGGACACGAAACAGACGGCTGGAAGAGTTGTAGACAACATCTGTTTAATTATAAACCAAATGATAGCAGTTCTGTGGACGTTTACTTCAAAGAGAGGGTATGTTGGACAAGTTTTCCAACCTAATCCATTAGGAAGAGGTCCAGTCTTCAAGAGTCTCCCACATTTACTCAATAGTAGGACAATTCAATGTCAATGTTAATACATTCGATTACCAGGTTATCTGATCTACTGGGTGAACGAAAGGCCATGCCCCCTGATAACAGCGACTGAGTCAGTCTTTGAGGCCAACCTTGACGTCCTGTACCGTTATGGGTTTTCAAAAAAATGCTGCTTGCTTTAAAAGGCAGGGAAATAAAGTATCTGAAATTTGATACGGCTCTCCTTTTGGAATAATGTCATTCTGGTCACTTCAGAGCAATGCACTGGAAAACACACTGGTCCCCGGATGAAGGGAACCAGACGAAGCAAGTCCAAGTTCGATGCCATGTTAATTGTTTCCTTTGCAATTAAGGACATAATCATTGGAGAACTTGGGTTCCCAACGGAGTAACAATGAACCAACACTATTACAAAAACGGTTCTCGAGTAAGTTTGCGAGAAAGGGTCAGAAGAAATAGGCCACAGCTGTGGGGAAAATGGTCTCCTCCTTCATCCGGACAACACACCAGCAGACACAGCACTCAGAGTGAAGCAGTTGTTGCCCAGAAACTCCTCACGGTACTTGATCAACCACCCCCCATTCGCCTGATCTAACACCAGGCAAAAAAGGTTCTGCGCTCGAGGGAACTCGTTTTGAGCTCCAGAAGTGAAATAGAAAACGATGGAGCTTCTGAGACGACATGACAGCGGAAGACCTTAATTCAGCGGGGTGGAGTTGCAGAGTGGGAATATATCGCAGGGGAAAGGGTAACTGAAATGCAAGTTTTTTTTTCATTAAAATTGAATCGTAGCATCAATCTCGTTATTCACAAGTCACACCTCGTATGTATCCCTCTGTATTCTCTTTAAGATTTAGTTCCTAGTCGAGTGTGCATGGTCGGTGTGATGGGTTGGCATCTTATCCACAGTGTATACCTGCTTCACGTGCAGTGCTGCTCGGATAGGCTCCAGATCCACTCGGGATTCACCGTGACCAGGATGAAGCAGTTATTGAACATGAGCGAGTCAGTGACTTCCTGTTAGACCTCCAAATTTTGTCAGTCCCTTAGCAAAAAGTAGTATACTTGAAGTTCATTTTATTACGTATGCTTGAGTATAAGTATAGCAAGTATACTACGGACCATGTGCTTGTAGTGTACTAGAAAGTATAGCATAGTAATTTGATACTTTTTCAGACTAAACTGGAACATTGATTTAACTTATTAGTATAAGTCAAGTATACTTCACTATACTATTAAGTATATAAAATATAGTATTTAAAAAGTAAACTTCAAGTATACTGCCTCAGTTTTAGTATAAAATAAGCATACAGTCGTCCCTCACCACTCCGCGGCTCGAATTTCGCAGCTTCACTCTATCACCTATCTTTTTCAAATACAGTATATTTATTAAAAAGTTGATCGAGACAGTGAAAATGTGGGATGTGCTCGGTTGTCTTGAGTCAATTATTTTTTATTAACTTTTTTCCAAAAAATTGGGTGTTATTTCATGTCTATAATGTTAAAAACCGTATTTAGAAGGTCGTAAACAGGTTTTCTATGCTCTAACTACGCAGAAATACTACTTCGCGGAAATTCACTTATCGCGGTAGAGTCTGGAACGGATTAACCGCCATAAACGAGGGTTTACTGTACTCGTAGTACACTTGAATAAACCATAAGGGATATTAAACATTTCAGAAGCTTATCCAAGTATGCCTTTCGAGTACATCTATTTTTCAAATTTCCAAAATTAGTTCGAGTGCGTCAGTGGTACAGCAGTTGTGGCTGTACAGCAAGTTCTCAATTGAATCAAAATTCATGTAGGAAGTGCAGTATATGCTGAGGAACCAGTTCATGCTTGGACCTTTACTCATTTGTTAGCAAAAACCCAACTGGTAATGGCACTGCTGTAGCTGGTATCTTTGGGTTTCTCTGACTGCCCTTCTTGTCTGGTTGATCACTTTAGAAGTTGGTAAGACTGAATGGTCTTGGTAAACTATGCTTTTTCTTTTTGCCACTTTTTTATAACATGGGCTTTGCCAGTATTTTATAAGCACTAGTTTTTGTCGCCTTAAAAATGACCAGCTCCATGGTCTTAATGACATCAGGACTGCTCTATGCTCAGCTTTCCCCTAAAGTTCCCAGAATCATAATCAGTGCATTTATCGCTGGATTATTAGTATTAGTACTAGTACGTTACTTAATGCACTCAATCTGCAGAAACTGAGCTTGAGATATAAAGGATGGCAAATGAGAATAAACATTAACCCATCGACGTGTAATAAACAGCAGTGATTTCACATGCATGGCCGTTTGCGGGGAATATCAAATCGAAGCGCTGAGGAGTGGTTTATCCGTACAGAGCCGTACGGTATGTGTGTATTTGTGTTTGCGTTCATCCCACCACATGTGGTGTAATCAATCGCTCAGTGTTTTATTGATTTCGCCTCCCTAACGCTACACACTGACCTTCCAGGACTTCAAACACTTCAAACGCCGAGGAGCAACAGACCAGGAAGCAAAGAGATGAGCCACCGGCATGCTGCAGGACATGAGGGCTTCTGTCTAGCCGTCGATCTATCGGTCTGCTCCAGCAGACAGGCATGTTGCATGTTATTTAAACGCACACAAAAAAATGCTGTTATCTGCGCTTTCACCGGTACATTCTGGACAAGTCTCTCATGAAGGACGACACTTACCCTCTTCAAGCTAGAGGTGTTTGTCGAGGACCCTGGACTACCCTCCATTTTGATATCCTACATTTCGAGATCCATAATCCTGAAGTTTCTGCTTGTGGTCTGCCCTCTTCGATTCAGACTACACACTGAAATCCTTGCGCTGAAGCTGGTCTTTGCAAAACCTTGATTTCAAGACCTTGCGTTTGTGTCCCTTCCATCGTTCCTGCGTTGATTTTTTTTTTAAAAAACGGGGTCGTAATCCTGTCGAGAGGCACAACTCAAACGTTTGACACAGCTGTCCCACTCCACAGACCTAAACCCACTGAAAACCTGTGAGCTGAGCTGAAAAGACTTCTTTATTGAAGGAAGCTTCTTTATCGACGAGTGCTTGCATTACGTTTTTCTCATCTCTGAGAAGACTCGGCGGGGTTATGTTTGCAAATTCAGGTTTCACGAATGCAAGTGTGTTTTAAAAAGAAGTGCCGCAAATGACGACACGGTGCTTTCACACGCGTTATACAGAACATTATTTTCATAAACCGTTTTAATCAGATTCATCAAGGGTGCCAATAAATCTTGAGCTGAGATACATTTACCATTAAATGGGCAAGGGTTGGACTCCATTAATATTTTCAAAATGGCGTGCTAGCTACAGTACGGTCAGCATTAGATAGCTGCTGTATTGAAATGTCAACCTCAAACATCTGTTTCACACAGTTCTCTCACCACTGGCGCCCTTAAACATTTGCGAAACTGTTACGGTACGTTTGATTGATTTTAGACGTTCAGAAAATTGGTTCGTTTTGGTTACTGTATATCAGACACGCTTAAAGCTCATGAACTCTCGGCGGAAATTGTTCCTCAAGTAGACAGCACAGTAGATGAATGATCACTAACAATGCGAACACGTCACACGTCGGCTAATCTGTCTTGTCCGGGACAGGCAGGAGGATGACAGATAGGGCAATCAGGACTCGCGGCCAAACACAACGACAGCACGCAAGACACATGGCGGGCGCCACTAATCAAAGTGGCAGACGTTCCGGAGGGTAGGGAGTGGCGAAAAGCATTATTCATTACTCCAATATACTAAAAACATTCAGTGATGACGGCTCCACGTTCAGCATAGTGTTTGGTCGCCCGGCTGCCATCAAGAAGAAAACAAATTAGCAAATGGGCCGATTCAGTGAACAGAATCTGTGTTCACACACCTAATAGCCTACATGATTCAATAGTAAACGCCTCGTAACGCCTCTGGTCGCCTTCCTGTTACGTTTTGTCCAGGACTGGGCGTTGGCTAACGATCTTCATCCTTCTCTCGGCAAAGGTTAGCTCAGTTCACAACATGTGTGTTTGAGTGGACACGTCTCCTCAGACAGCACTGAAAGGTCATCTTCAAAGCTCAACACACTTCAAAGAATCAAACACACTGAAGCCGACTGGGGATGGGAGGTGCCATGATGGACACACACACGCGCACGCACACACACACACGTACATGTTTCCAGACTTTCTATGCATTTGTGTCCTGAAAGCTAAACTTGTCTAAAGAGTTTCCTTTTTTCAGTAAATTGTAAAACTATATATTTATTTACAGAAATGCTACATGAGACCTTTTCGCTCATGCTGCCTGTACAGTAGGTTTTAACCAGCAGCGCGAACCTCCCTGGCCGCGTCATGACGCATGTGATTGTTCACTGGCCGTATCAAAAGCTGTACTGAACAGGAACGCACAAAGCATACTCGAGCACCAAGCAGACGGAGATGGAGAGAGATTTGTCACTTGCTGTGTCGAAAGCCCCTAAAGCCCTGTCATTTATACTCGTTTATTTTCTCTCATTTAATATTCGCCGATTCCTGATTCAATGTCAGTCGGCTCGATCCCACCCGGCCCGGCCGCGCGGCAGGCTGCAAGAGCGGCACATAAGCGCACAAAGTCGCACTCAAACTCAAGACTAGTCCGATTTACACTTTTTTTTTTTTTTTTTTTTTAAAAAAGGGACTTCCTTAATACACCGGTACAGAAATACTGTGTTTGCAACATGACAAATCATTTGCCACGCGCACACACACACACACACACACACACCAGGAATCATCTCCAGCTTTGCCACTCAATCTAGCAGCCCGCCACAAAACTGATTATCACACTTATTACATAATCTCTAACAAAATCACAGTGTGTGTGTTCAGTTCATTACAACAAAATTAGAGCATTAAACATCAGAGAGGTGCAGCACGGCGTGACAACAGCCACACATCGGTCATTCCGGATTGTACAGCTTTAAAACCGAAAGGCGTTCCCTGCGCAGTTTTGGTCGTCCATCTTGTGCAGCAAGAAGCAGAACCAGAAGCAGCAGATCAAAGTGTCTGTGCAGCTCGTTACACCAGCACGAGGAACCACGACGAACACAGATATCGTGGCCTGCTGTCTCATGTCACGTTGGTCGGTGCGCTGTGATGTAATTACAGATAGCCTATGCTGTGCAGACGAGTGTTGCATCTAGTGTGAATTCAAAGTTGTCACTGGAAAGGGGAGGGAGAGACGGAGAGAGAGAGAGAGAGAGAGAGAGAGAGAGAGAGAGAGAGAGAGAGAGAGAAACATTTTCTCAAAGTGCCTTCACTTTGACCCTCGTTCGTGATTCTGCAAATGAAATGAAATGAAATTCACCACGTCAGATTTGCACAGCCTGAAATGTTCCTCCAGGGCAGGATCGGATCTTGGACATTACAACGTCGTCCTGTCTTTCAGCTCCCCCTGTTCCTAAAACGACGTAGCAAAGCCAGCGTCCCTGGAGCCGGATGAATCGACTCGACCGGATTTCATTAGAAACGTAATGCAGTTTGCGAAGTTCAGAGTACAGGCTCGGCGTCTACGTCCTCATCATTGCAAATGGCAGACGGAGAAACACACACGGACGAAGAAAGACCGTGTAGAGTCCGCGCACGACCGACGAAGCCAGGCTAGAGACACGCTGTAAAGAGACACGCACCAAAGTGTCACACCCGGACTCTAAGCTCCTAAACGACGCTTACTACTGTAACGTACTGCTGACTGCTGCGACCGCTCCCTGCGTTCTCCGTGAACATGTCGGGGTTTCATCTGGGCTCTCTGGTTTCCTCTCACCTCCATAAACCTGCAGGAAAACGGAGTGAAAATAGAAGCGGTGTGAATGATGCCTTGTGATGGACTTTTTTTTTTTTACTGAAAGGTTACTGGAACAGACTCGGAGACACTGACCCTATCGATATTTTTAATAATACCTTCTTTTTTTTTTTTTTTTTTTTAGATTATTAGTGTTATTTTGAAACTGTATTCTCAATGATTCTCATGAAGTTATACGACAGACAAAGATTCTGAATCAAATCGAATTCAATCTAATTCACCAGATTAGACACACTGATCATCCTGAATGCCCGGAACATGCCCGGAATATATCACTTCACCATGGGCAGCACGTCAGATGGACAGATGGAGAGTGAAAATATGACCAGAACTATGACACTGTGACAAACACGCGCACACACACACACACACACGAGTGTCATGGATCTGAACCTGTGCTCAATCACGTACTTTGTATAAACAGGAAATTTCTTTAAATCAAATATGCTATAGATGTGTTCACACACACACACACACACACACACACACACACACACACACGCGCCGAGCTATTAGGGGAGTGGTCTCTGTGTGACTGCTCACACTGCAGAGGAGGTCGAACTGCTGCAGTGCTGCGTGGGTAAGAGAGAGAGAGAGAGAGAGAGAGAGAGAGAGAGAGAGAGAGAGAGAGAGAGAGTACACTCACTCACAAAGAAGCCAAAAACCATGAGTCATGGAGAATAGGTTCCTAATGCACAGTCTCGATGAGGTCTCCACGGAGCGGTGGGTAAATGCTGTTGGTCACATGACACAATGTGTGTAAAAGAGAGAGAGAGAGAGAGAGAGAGAGAGAGAGAACATCACTCAGGTATTCACCAGGGTTTCATTTGTCTCCATCTTTCTTTCTTTCTTTCCTTTTCCAGCACCGTCTATAGATGTCCATCTTCAGTCCAGGTTTGTTACGCCACCTTACTTTGTCCCTTCGATGAAAGTTTACATCCACAAAAAAAAGTCATATTCAAAAATTCAGTCTGGAAATCAAGACTTTTAGGAACATCTGGGACAGAGATTCACCGTGACAAAATGGTGGCACACCTGAAAGCCCGGAAAATTCTTCACGTGCCAAGGAATCCTTTTTTCCCCACGTTGCTCTCGGTGCAAGAACTCGGATCACAAAAGTGAGGAAACTGCATGCTCCGGGTTTATGACAGTCTGGTTTTATACATCATAACCACAACAAACGAAGAAACAGGAAATGGCGTGACGGGAAGGACCAATCGGGTCACTCTGTGTGCGGAGGCGAGAGCGGATATCTTCCATACCTGATCTGGATTCAGCCTGTGGTTTAGTTTCAATGATCCTGATGGTGAAAAACAGCGTTCGAACTTTACTGAAGATACTTCTGATTGAGATGTACACAACAGAGAAACAGATTTCCATTTTCATTTCGAGAAAACCCTGCAGTTTTCCAAATTACATATAGTAGAGAATGTCACCATGTGAAAAGTTTCCTCCGGCTGCCACACACACACACACACACACACACACACACACACACACAAATACAAGTGCCTTTGATTACTGGAGCTATGTTTCCAGCAGAAATCCTCCCATCAGAATATAATACAAGAGGCTCGAGTTATAAATCCATTTTCTGCTCTGATATGTTTGTATGTTCAGGAACATTTCCTTCCACTGACGTCAAAGTGCTCCTTGCAAAAGGATTGTAAACACTCACTCTCCCTACCAATGCAGTAAGGCTCACAGTTCCCGTACAAAGACACACACTGACTGCAGCACACACGCGCACGCACACACACGCACGCACACCCATGCACACCTGAATCTGCATGGAGAAAAAGATCAGCAATTGAGATCCTACAGTATATCACCGAGAGACTGAGATCAAGAAAAGCAGGAGAAAGACAGAGATGTTAAGAGAGGAGAGGTGTGCTTCTACAACAGTGATAGATCAAAGCGGCACTGCAGAACACCGATATTGCATTTACTTACACACACACACACAGTTCTTTTAATTTCAGAGTAAATCAGAGAGCCTCTGCAGTGACTTCAGTAATGAACACAAGGCATCACACAACTGGGGGACCTTCTAGTTCAGACAGCGGCAGGAAGATGGAGCTCTCTAAACTCTCCCTCTCACTCTCACACACACACACGCACACCTTCATGCCCATATAAGCTTGTATTATTTTGGAAACCCTACGTTATAAACAAGGAGAATATCAAACGTTATTAAAAGCTCCACTTTTCAAGCGTCTATTAGAACGTGTGGTGGCCCTCAGCTGCCCAGAGTGAACTCTTAATACTTATAATCACAATCCCCCGCTTTTTCCGTTCTAAAGAATATGTGCAGTCCTCCATTTTCCAAAATTTGGGTTCTCAAACTTGTTAGGCAGCACCAGCAAACACTGATTCCTCTTCTTTCTTCTTCTTCTTCTTCTTCTTCTTCTTCTTCATCATCCCTTCACTGCTTCCTTCCGGATTCATGCTGCCACTTAAAAAAAACAAACAAAAAAAAAAAAAGGGTGCGAAAGCCACTCTCTAGAAGTTTGTCCATTCTGGGCTACCGTAGTGGCGCAACATACAGCAGTAGCTCTGTCGAAGCGGACCCGCTCCCTACGTAGATATAAAGGGTTCATTCCAAGCTTACAAGAAAAAAAACACAACGATTCATAGTTACAGGTAATGATACACTAAAGAAAACGTACTCATGCTCATTAGTATATTATGGAAGTGTATACTCCATTTCTGCTTATAGGTTTAAAATAAATAAATAATAATAAATAGTGGACCTTTAAGCTTCCCGATTAAAAGAAGAGAGAACTATATGAAAACACACTTCACAGGCATCGGTTAAAATTCAAATGGAGTGAAAATTCGTAACGAGTTCAACTCTCATGGGAATAACACGCTTGACAGAGGTAATGTCTGGTTATAATAATCCAGAGCAGAGGTCGCCGTCGTGCCGACAGTACTGGTCCGTGGATCATTTGGTACCGGGCCGCAAAGAAAAGATTCCGTGGTTAAAATTATGGTTATTTTTCTTTCATTAGTCTTCCAGATCTTATTTTGAAAAACGACTGTTTCCGCCCTCGCCTCACTACCACACTTGACTCTGGCACACCGTTTCACGCATCAGCGACACAAACTAACCCTTGAAAAAAAATGAGCCAAAAACAAAATTCACTGGACAGCTTTTTTCGGGAAGGAACGAGCAAACGATGGGACAGCAGAAGGGTCACAGACTGCCAGGAAAAAGAAAGCTGCATTTAAATAAAAATGCCAAGATTCCTACCCAAGTTATGGGTTCATTGCAACAGGTGATACACAAGCTCCACACCCGCTACGTGAACCCCCGCGCCTCTACCCGGTCCACAGAAACATTTTCATGCATGAAACCGGTCCGTGGTACAAGAAAGGTTGCGGAGCGCTGCTCTAGTGGTTCACAGTTATTTCATTGTTGTATTTATTAAACCAGCAATAAAGTACACGCCCCTGGTTTGTGTCCACTGTAGTTAAGTTCCTTAAAGGAGCAGCAATATGCTCTGAAAAAATAAATAAAAAAAAAAAAAAAAAAAAAAAAAAAAAAGGGAAAGAAAGCCTGGAACCTGCATGCGTTCACTGTTCCATTACTGAACTCGGTGACAGAAATCACAGCAACTGTTACGTACACACTACAGAATGATCAGTTCCTTAAGTCTCGTGTGGGTTTGTCGTAGTGAAGTAATAGAATAAAGACCAGCCAGTTGGATACACTCCTTTGCAGTCGCTTGTGTGTTTTTTTAATAATACAGACGTGTTGATTTCTTTCTCTCCAGTCCTCCAGTCTGTTATGAAATGGTAGATTCGTAACATGATGGAAAGAACTTTATTCATTCAGCTTGGGAGGGTGTGTGTGTGTGTGTGTGTGTGTGTGTGGGTGATAATATCTTGGTGAAGACCAGATGTCCCCACAAAGGAGGCAAAGGTGGCTTTATAAGGAAAACTAAAGAGCCAAAAGGTTTTATTTTGCTTGGTGAGGTTAAGGTTTGGTTTAGGTTTTAGGCACAACAATAACTAGCTGTATTACTAATTAGGTCAATGGAAGATCCTTGCAAGGAGATTAAGACAAACGTGTAACAGTGCATGTCAGTGTGATAATACGATATGCTGATATGCTATTTACTGATAAAGCAGTATCGCCATTTATAATGGCTGAGAAACGACAATTATAAAGAGACGGAAGATGGATCCTTCATCTGTAGTGGGGGTCCCCAACCCGCGGTCCGTGGATCATTTGGTACCGGGCCGTAAAGAAAAAATGTCATGGTTAAAAGGAGTTATTTTTCTTTCATTAGTCGTCCGGATCTTATTTTGAAAAGCGACGGTTTCCGCCCTCGCCTCACTCACGCCGCACTTGACTCTGGCACGCCATTTCACGCATCAGCGACACAAATTAACCCTTGAAAAGAAAATTAGCCAAAAACAAAATTCACTGGAGACTTTTAAATGAGCAAACGATGGGACGGCAGAAGAGTCACAGACTGAGAGCAAAAAGAAAGCTGCATTTAAAAGAAAATACCAAGATTCCTACCCAAGTTGCGGGTTCATCGCAACAGGTGATACACAAGTTCCGTACCCGCTATGCATATTTTGCGGTGTTACGTTATTTGAAAAAACGCGCCTCTACCCGGTCAGCGGAAAAAATTTCATTCATGAAACCGGTCCCTGGTACAAAAAAGGTTGGGGGCCGCTGGTCTGTAATATGAGCGCTGTCCTTATAGTTTTGCCCACCAGAGGGCCTGCTGCAGCACACAACTACAGCACAAAGCACAACAATCAGCTGACACACGAGTGAGCAGGGAATGAACGAGCAGGCCAGTAGTTAGTAGTTGTCATGTAAAATACACAAGTTCAACAATAATAAAACGTTACCCGAGGACTTCTCCTCTTAGCCTAAAGAACCCCGACATCATACATTTTTCAAACAATATCTTTTGACATAAAGCAGCTTATAACGCTATAACTAAATTTGGCTACCCAAAATAACAAGCTAATTCCACATTTATTAGCTAAAGACCATTAATGCTATAGTCAGTTTAACTAATTCTCCTTTGGGCCTGTTAGCTTACATAATCTGATTCTAATAGTTTTAAAAGCTCACATGGAATACAAACGGTCCACCCAGCCTAAACGCCTCAAATAATGCTAAATATATCTGCCACACACAATATTACACACAGTGCGCTGGACCTGTGCGTTATTAAACCACACAAGTACACATGAACTTATGAGTGTCTAACATGCCTGTTATGAAAAGGAAGTTAGCTAGGAAATTTTTTTTACAAACATGTAAGATAAATGTTACTGTGAAATCCCAAAGTTCTTCACAAATCTTCACTGCATAAAGGGATAATCTAGACATGAATAACGCTGCAGTGATCATTAGGATAGATCAGGTGTAAGGGAATAACTGCTGCGCAATGAAAGGAACAGGATTTTGGTAACTCATTAAAAAAACTACACAAAAATGTTAGGGGAAATCGTTGTTTGTGCTGTTTTTGTGTTTCTGGGGGGGGGGGGGGGGGATTTAATTTCATATATGGGCATATTGGATTTTAAAAGCATCACATATTGAAATCGATATCAGTCTTAAAGATCCTGTATCGCTCCGACTCTAGTGTGTGTGTGTGTGTGTATGAGAGAGAGAGAGTGTACAGGTGAGGGAGAGATTTGAGAGACATTGCTGCTAGTATTATTATTATTATTATTATTATTATACAGATTTTCTCATTTTATACTTTGTAATGTAAGATACAAAATAACATCTTCCTTTATGCCAATAAAGAGCTCTGAAATGTGAAAGTTGAGGGGACGTTGGGGGATGGGGGGACGTTGGGGTTGGAGTAAGAGAATTGCCCTCTTACACCAGAGCTGCATCGGATAAGATTTGTCACTTTTTTCCCAACGCAACAATGAATTCTACACCACGCACACGAACACACGCACGCCGTCATCATAACCCTGTGGTTTTGCAGCACACGCAGGCTCGGCTCCTGCGAGCTCTCAGACACTGTAGGTTATAATTCAATATTCCGTAGCGGAGAAACAGGATGACGTCATTAATATAGCACCTAAATTCTATTGGTTTCGCGTCACGTGACAGCATAACAGCATGGAAGTCTGAAACCTAGCAAAGCAGAGGAACGGCAGTGAGGACAGTGAACAATGAGAGAGTGTGGGGGATATTCTGAAGAAAAGCAACAAGATGGGCTCATTACAGGACTAGCAGACTGGAACACGCTCGCTCTGTCGATCTCGTCTTCGTCCATATGCTTTTTTTTTTTCCCTAAGACAAGCATTAATGTGCTTCAGACATCCGGTGCTGCGGATCCTATCCACAAAACTCAGAACTGAATAAAAACAAAGGCCTGTTATAAAAAATGCTAACTCAGCCATAAAGCACACAATAGTGGAACAGTGACAGTCATTGTTTGAGAAAAGCTCTGGTTTTGGTTTGCCATGACGTATAAAACGTTTAAATGACGTTATATTTATTTAAGCTGGTTGTCATAAGGGTATTCAAAGTGCCAAAGTGGAGATGAGAAAGAAAATAGAAAAAAAAAAAAAAGCCCTTCTCTGTCTCATCAGCGCAGTTGCTCATGTGATCTTATTCAGAACCATTACACTTACACGCACAAAATATTCTACTGTTATTCCAAACATGACAATGTTCAGAATCTGAGACGGCGTCGTATCAACAGCATATTCCACTTGGAAATTCCAATTAAAGACATGCTGGATACGCTGACATTGTTCTATAGACACCGTATACAGCGCCTTCTGAATATGTGTGTCTTAATTGGAGTTGTTATGGCAGCCTGCTAGACACGGCCTCGGTGTATGGCGATTCCAAATGACTGGCTCGAATAATTCATAACTTGTAAATTTCACACGGATTTATTCGTCATGTAAAATGTTTAACTAATTAGAAGAAGCCGTACGGGTAAACAGATACACGGTGATGCCTCAGCAAGACGAGTTATTAATATAAGAAGGCTTGGCACGTCGACGATCGACACTCTTCTTTAATGTCTGCAGAAAAAAGAAGGTTTTTTTTTTTATAGTATGTCAAATCAAGGGCATCCATTTAATTTGCAATTATTCAATATCGACGATATTGCAGAAAAATGTATTGCGTTATCATTGATCACAATATAGTGTCGATATATCACCCAGCCCTAGCAGCCATATTAAGAGATCCCAAAGCCTGACAGCACATTTACTAACTGTTTACATTCTAATAGTGTTCTGTAGCAACAGCGTGCTGTGCATCATCAAGATACAACAACGGTGTGTGTGTGTGGCTTGCATGTGTAAGACAGACTTCGGAAAAGAGAAAAGCATTATACAGTGTACTGAAGGCTGTTTACGAGCAACAAGAGCTCAGACATCACCAGATCTGCAAAGACTTGCAACCTGAGTGATCAACCGTCAGCGTTTCTATGATCAAGGGAGCTGTTCCACACACACACACACACACACACACACACACACTATTTCCCCGTGAACTGCTGAACAGGCTTCGTCAGTGAGCCATCATAACGAGGGTGTTATTTCACCCCGTGATTGACATGGACGCACGCAGGGTCACATGTGAGCCCGTGACAACAATGACGCACAGATAATCTGGCTCTGATCCACGCGCCAACCCTCACAGCACAATCGACAAACCTGAGACCTGTTACACACGCCGGTTATGACTGTCACGTCGAATTAGTGAGGAGATCTTCATCCAATGAAACGTTTAGAGCCAGGGGAACGCAACACTGCAACACTCCTCTGTAGTCACATCCAGCAGTGTTAATTAATTAGTCATCAAATTTCATTACTGCATAGCTCGAGCCAAATCACACCATCTTAACCCTTTAATGCACAAATTATTCATACACATATCCACACTTTAATTGTCTTTAAACAACTAGAGATCAGTGGATTGTGCATTAGTAAATAAGGCTAAAAGGAGTATGTCTGAAATAATAATAATAATAATAATAATAATAATAATAATAATTATTATTATTATTATTATTATTATTAGTAATTATAATTAAAAATA
>JAOVYU010000067.1:6336095-6352250 GCA_025674565.1 Synodontis membranacea
TTATAGATTCTTAAATACAGAAGCAAAATTTGTAAAGCTGCTTTGAGACAATGTCCATTGTTAAAAGTGCTATATAACTAAAGTTGAATTGAATTTAATTGAATCACTGTGTGCTGAGTAACTGCTGTAGCTCCACCCAGTGTATCTGAGGAGTTAAAGCTCTACTGCCACAGTCTATGCTAAATAAAGAGACTCTGAGCTGAGCGTGTTCAGACTGACTGCACAGAGAAATCAAAACCAAATTAACACTGCACATTTTACAAAGTGTGTAGGGAGGATCACAGGGAGGATCACAGGTAGGATCAAATCGAAAATCACAGGGAATATCAAATTGAAGATCACAGGGAGGATCACAGGGAGGATCACAGGGAGGATCAAATTGAAGATCACAGGGAGGATCACAGGGAGGATCACAGGGAGGATCACAGGGAGGATCGAAGTGAAGATCACAGGGAGGATCACAGGGAGGATCGAAGTGAAGATCACAGGGAGGATCACAGGGAGGATCACAGGGAAGATCACAGGGAGGATCACAGGGAAGATCACAGGGAGGATCAAATTGAAGATCACAGGGAAGATCGAAGGGAAGATCGAAGGGAAGATCGAAGTGAAGATCACAGGGAGGATCACATGGAAGACCATAGCGAGGATCACAGGGAAGATCACAGGGGAGATCAAAGTGAAGATCACAGAGAAGATCACACTCACAAACACACACTCACTTTTTTCCCCCGGCATTCTCCCATTTTACTTCTTTGCATCTTATAGAGCTGCTAATCTCATACAATATCGTTGCTTTGTACAATTTAACACGCGCTCTCTCTCTCTCTCACTCACTCACACACACACACTCTCTCTCTCTCTCTCTCACTCACTCACACACACACACTCTCTCTCTCTCTCACACACACACACACACACACACACTCGCTCTGTCTCACACACTCGCTCTCTCTCTCACACACACACAAACACGCTCGCTCTTTCTCTCTCTCTCTGTCACTCTCTCTCTGTCACTCTCTCTCTTACACACACGCTCTCTCACACACACACTCGCTCTCACACACACACACACTCGCTCTCTCACACACACACACACACACACGCGCACTCTCTCTCTCGCTCTCTCTCTCTCTCTCACACTCACTCACTCACTCTCTATAATCAGTGTATACCTTTATAACAAAGGCAACAATGACAATAAAAGTAGTAAAGTGAAACTTGTAGACAGCCTGTCCTGACTTTGTTGACTGAAGTCTCCATGACTCTTTCACTCATCTCCTCATTACAGTTTGATGTGACAGCAGTATCTCATAAACACACTCTTACCTGTTTCTGTCTCATACTGAACTGTCGGCCCCATGTTAAACCGTGTCCTCTTAACCGTTTCCCAAAACAACCTGAACAACTTCAGTGTGAATTATTAAACCCTTAAAGTGTGAACAGTCCTCTCCTGCTGCCTCTTCTGGCCATAAATCCCCGTTAAGTCTCCTCTCTCGCGTGAACAGACCAAACTTTCTCTCTACTGCGCATGCTCGAGTCAACGACGAAGACGGCGTGCTTCAGAAATGTTATCTGCGCATGCGTGAAGAGCGCAGGCCTGCCACTGCGCGTGCGCTGTAACTTTTTCCGGGTTATTGCACCATACTGTGCTGTGCAGTGCTCGTGCATCTCCAGAACTCAGAATATCATCATAAAAGTGCAATATTTATAATCAGTTATTTAAGAAAGTGAAAATGTAATACATTCTTACGGTGGCCCAGAAGGGCAAAGGTGCAAAAAAAGAACTCAGTTTTTAATAAAAAGAAATCAATTTTAAATATAAGGAAAGAATTTAAAATCAACTTTAAATAAAAAAAATCAACTTTAAATAAAAGTCATCTTTAAAAATAAGAAAGTCAACATTAAATAAAAAAAATTCAACTTTAAACAAAAGAAGTCATCTTTAAAAATAAGAAAGTCAACATTAAATAAAAAACTTTCAATAAGAAAATTCAATTTTAAATAAAAAATGTCAACTTTAAATATAAGGAGGTCAACTTTAAATAAAAAATGTCAATTTTAAATACAAAAAGTCATCTTTAAAAATAAGAAAGTCAACATTAAATAAAAAAATTCAATTTTAAATGAAAGAAGTCAACTTTGAATAAAAAATGTCAACTTTCAATAAAAAACTTAAATTTTAAATAAAAAATGTCAACTTTAAAAATAAGAATGTCAACATTAAATTTTAATGTTGACTGCTTTTATTAATTTTAAATAAAAGCAGTCAACATTAAAAATAAGGAAGCCAACTTTAAATAAAAAAATGTCAACTTTAAATAAAATAAATCAACTTTAAAAATAACAAAGTCAAATAAAAAGCTTGCAACTTTCACCAGAAATAGAGTGCTCTATTTTTTTTATTAATGTTGTTTAATGTTTTTTTTATTTATTTATTTTTACAAAACTATGTTTCATACTGTTCATACTCATGTAAAAAAAAAAGTCTTTATATCAAACTCTTATTGTAACATCTCCAATGTACATTCTAGACTCATTACACCTAAAGAAAACTAAAGCATTTTTGTATTTTTTCTTTTTGATAATTATGGTCTGCAGCTCAAAAAATGTAATAAAATATTTCAAATTATAAGAATATTTCACTTCGAGAAATTTAAGAAAATCATTATTCAATATATATATATGTAGGATATTTTAAACATGAAGATCAAATAACAAATAATGAAGCATGACAACAGATTGCTATCAATATGCTTTATTGGATTATTAAATATCTCTGTGTGAATATCTGTGTGCGAGTCCTTTTCTTGATCAACAATACATGCTTGGAAACAACACAGCTGAACTAGATGTTCAGCTAATTTCAACAGATGTTGACAGACACCCAGATTAACAGGTCAATAATATCATGTGATTAAGCTTATTCAATTTCTCTCCTGGTTCAGAATTAAAAATACTTTTTTAGAATTAGAATTAATCAATGTTTACATTTAAATGTCTCATTATGCATCCAATTGAATACCAGATATCAACGCTACTGCTTTTTCCATAAGGAATTTTCATGTTATTCGGGGGGGGTTAAAGCCATGTTCCAGTACTGTTTATATTGCACTCATGTTGCCTATTTTGTGCATGTGACTGTAGAGCAGAAATTACCCAGACAGCATTGCAATCAATCTTGCAAAAAATCAAATGCTATTTGCTTTTCAAAATGGTCGATAAGTTTTTTTTTTTGTTTTTTTTTTATAATGATTTCATTAGTTATATGTATCCAAATATTTCAGCTCGGTTTTTACTGATGTAATGTCACCACTTCATTCTCTGTAGTTAATTAACAGACTAGGTAATTAGTGAACCGGTTAGTTAGTTTTAACTCTACACACAGACACTGTGTTGTAGACGATAACATGCTTTTGAGTCATAAGGGAAAGTCGATGGAGGAGGGAGTGCTAGAAACAGTAACGTAACATGGCAATTAAAAGAAAAAAAGTGAGTGTGTTTGTTCAAAGGTCACTCTCTCCATAGAGGGCAGAAGAGAAGGCATGGTAATCCAAGGCTCCTGGTACTCCGTCAGGCCCGGTATACAGAGGCATCCTGGCGATGCAGTAGTCAGCCTGTTCAGGAGGCAGCTCACGCCTCAGTTCTTCAATCATTATATAAGGCTGCACACATCGGAACGTGAAAATGGAAAAACGGTAGAGATGGACAATCACAGCAACACTGATAGAGATTTCAGACAGGAAACTTGGCAAAATGTAGAGTTTGAGAAACTTTTAGCACAGGTTTTGAAGGTAGTACTGTATAAAGTGAATTGTTACCATATTTTATCTATGTAACAGAATGACCACACACACCCACACACACCCACACACACCTTATCACCAGCAAGGATCCTGAAAGAGGCGGCGATTTGTTCAGTAGTGTCAGTCTCAGTAGTCTCACGTGTCATGAAGTCCACAAACGACTGGAACGTCACCGTTCCCTTACCATTCGGGTCGACCACCGACAAGATCCGAGCAAATTCCGCCTCGCCCTGCACGTACACACAAACACACACACAAGTAATTCTGAGAACTAATAGCACTTTTATACTTCAATGTACAAAGTTATACAGTTGCAATAAGATGCACAACACTGTTTAAACAAAAGTTTGATGAGTTGTGTTATAATACCTGACCAGAAATAACACATTCTCCTATTCATTTAAAATGTCATTTATTGTAAAAGGAAAAAAAACAAAGCTTTTGCTAGAACAACAACAGAGTGAAAAAGAATCTTTTTTAAAAGACTGCAAGAAGATCTAAAGCAGGATTACGGAGGAGAACTTACGGTCCAAAGTAATTAACTCCTCTTTAGGAACTAAAAAAAATCATGTTCCTTAATAAGCAGATGTAGTAGGAATCACAGGCATGGGTATACTACTTCTGTGCTTTTGTCTCATTGCATATTCAAGTTTCTCCATTCAAAGCACAATATACTACAACGAAGCCCCTAATTTCCATTCCGGTACCGACAGTACGGTACCCACCTTTTGATTTAAATAATGTATGCACCTACAGCAATGTATGAAAACTGAGGAGGGGAAAAAAAAAACCAACGTTTTCTGTGTTAATAGAAAATGAGACCCATACAGTGCCTTCTACAATTATTGGAACCCCCTTGTAAAGAATAGTAAAGAAAAAGGGTTAGAAAAACAAATCCACCTTTTGGTCATGTAGCTTCATCTCACGTGGATTGACATTGAAATAAATTTGTTCAGAGAAAAACAAGAAATAGTCAAGAAATTATTATTATTTTCAACAAAAACACGTCGGCCACAATTATTGGCATCCCTGCATTTAATGCTTTGCACAACCTTCCTTTGCCAATAAAACAGCACTGAGTCTCCTCATTTGATAAGGTTGGAGAATACAAAGCGAGAGCCCATCTGTACAGTCCATTCCTCTGTACAGAAGAGTTCAGGCAATGACCTTTCTAGGAAAAGCAGTTAGCTTTAAGCAGTCAACTGCTTTACAGTTAGGATAAGGCTCTTTTCATTCTCATCACACATCACAAACCCAGTTGAGTGTTTTTTTGCCAAAAATCTCCATTTTTGTTTCATCAGACAATAGAACACAGTTCCAGCCAGTTTTAGTAGCTTTTTTTTTTTCCCCCTGGCATACCGTCTAAATAATCTGAAGGCATGGAGGTGGCATCTGATGGTGGTTTTGGAGACTTGGTAACGCCTAGATTTAACTTTTTTTCTTCCTTTCTTACCATCCTCCTTATTGTACATGGGGTTAAATAAACGTGGATCCTCTTCCAGGAAAGTTTGTGTCAGTTCCAGTTGATGTTCAGATTTATATTATTGCCCTAACAGTAGAAATGGACATTTTCAGGCACGTAGCCATTTTAATTGATTTCCCTGACTTATCAAGATCAACACACTTCTCCTTCATTTGGTTCGTGTGTTCTCTTATCTTTCCAATGTTGATAGATGACTAAGGGAAGTTGGCCTCTGTGTCACCTCATTTTGTGAACCCGGGTTAATCGGGAAGTCAAGGATTACAGCTGGGAAGTTCCTACACACTCCAATCAACCAAAAAATGTACAGTTTAAATGGGAAACATGCTCCGGTTACATTGTGTTCACAGTCATTTCCAGGGGTGCCAATAATAGTCAAGCAAAGATTTGCTTTTTGCAGAATGAATGTATTTCAATTAAAGGTTTGGATTTTTTCTCAGTTTTCCAGCCTGACATGAAGCTACTTCACCAAAAGGTGTGTGTGTTTTTTTTTCCCTAACCCTTTATTTAATAATCTTTATGAGGGGTGGCAAATTATTGTGAAAATGATTGTAAAATCTTCTTTTACCAGGTCATAACCCATGGAGATGAGACATGCACGGAATTCATCTGTGTCCATTCCTCCTTTCTTCTTCTGCGGGATTGGGTGAGAGACAGAATAAGTGATGAGAAATCAAAAAGTAGAGAGAAATGGGCCGAGAGAGAGAGAGAGACGTGGGGAGTCATAGTAAAGATAAGTGGAGTGTTATTACTCACAGGCGTGCACACACACACACACGCACACGCACACACACACACAAACAGCACATCATGTCAAGGACAGAGATAGAGAAAGCACACGCTGAACAGCATGACAGAACACAAAAGAGGGTGACAAATTAAAGGAAAAACAGTGGCTCTGTTATGCTGAGGGGGGAATTTATTTATTTGGCTATGGCCTTCACACTCACACACCCACAGTTACATGTTAGAGAGCGTTCTCCACCACCATCATCAAAACACCAGCTGAGGGGAAATTATTTGGAAGAAGGGTGTGGTGTTTGTCGCGCCATTACACTTCCAGACAATTGTGCAGTCGATGCCAAGGCACCCTGACGCTGTTCCTGCAGCCTGTAATGGCCCATTATAAGTGTTATTTTTTTCCTTTAATTCGTCCCCTGTTTGTTCAATACGTGCACAAAGTACAGTAAGTGGTGTTAGGTGAATAGGTGAATACCTCCTAGAGTTTCCTGTTAGGCGTAAGCTTTTAAATTGGTGGAACAAACTCGCTCATGGTTACTCTGTGACCACATGCACGCGCACGCTCACACACACACACACATACAAACACATATACAATATTAATTGTATACATTCAAACTCAAGCTACTAGAAGGTTTATTTCAGCAAACTTAAAGACTGAGACAAAGGCATGCGATAGTAAAGAATAAAATCGATATTAAATCAGAACATGAAAATAAAAAGAACAATACAATTAACACAACATTAAAACATTTGAATATTAATATACAGTATATTTTTTAAAAAGTATAGGAACATTATAGAATCAGGAACACAATATAAATTTATTTAATATATTTAGATACAACAGATTTTGAGTTGTTCTGTCAGCATGTGAGTGTGTGTGTGTGTGTGTGTGTGTGTGTGTGTGTATAGATGTCGTTACCCTGTCAAAGTGGCTGAAGGATGAGCGAAACTCATTGAGCTGCTGCTGACTGATGCCCTTAGCGTCGCGGGTCAGGATCTGAGTCTCGATCTCGTTGATGGTTCGAGCCACCGTGGTCAGGAGGTGCTCCCACCCAACACGAATATGCTGAGATCACAACAGAGCAAAACTTTACGTACACCGTGCAGAGAAGTGACTTAAGGCTGTGACGGATTCGTTGGTTTCAGATGTAGTACGTACAGTACTGTATATACGTTCTCTATATTACAGAATAATTCATGCATTTTTTTTTTTCATCAGTAACCCGTTTCATCCAGGATTATCCTGAGAACACGGGGCGAGAGGCGGGGACACATGCTGATCTATCACACTTATTCATACACTCAGGGCAATTTAGCGTAGCGTTGTGTAACATCGGACATCGGACTTGGCTGACGTGTGGTACGGAGGACATTGTGTACATTTGATTTTTTTTCCCCCCTCCAAATAATCTTTTAAGCATGTGCCGTTAATTGGTTATACACCAAACCACGATATTCAACGTATCCAAAATCGATCATAGGTTAAAAATCAGCCTGCACTATACCATAATAGTGTAATATGTTTACAACTTGCTAGCTAGTTTTGGTTACCTGGATAAGCCGTAAAGTATGATTTCAAATGTACGAATGACGGAAAAGATCAGAGTGATTCACCTCCATGGTGTAGTTGGTGTGTTTGTTGTCGAATATGAGCGACTCCTGGATAAACTGGTGTTCTCCTTCCAGCTTGTCGATGTTGGGCTTGTAGTTGATGATCATACTCTCGTACTGCTTCAGCTGATTCATCTGATCCTCCAAAGTGGCACTGGCCTCTACCGAGCAGCGTGCAATCTCCTGAAAACACACACACACACACACACACACACACACACACACACACACACACAAACATACTGTAAAACCACAGCACAATAAAACCTAAACAGCACAACCACACGGCATAGGCAAGAAAGAAACTATGCTTGTAATAGTTCAGCTGCACCTCCATGCGAACTTGTATCCAGGGTCCGATTGCGTTGGCCTGGGCCGCAAACTGCCTTCTCATGCGCTCGTTCATTTGCTGCCTGGATAACTCATCTCGTAACGCAGCATCGCGCTGAGGGATCAGCCTTTTCACCTACACACAAGCGCATGTTTATGTATTAATAACGTTTAGAGAATTTCTCTTGACTTGGCTTTACTGTAGAGTAATTATCTTTGCCCTACCCCTAACCTTAACATGCAAAAGAAAGAATAGTTGGTCCGTTAATCTGAGAAAGATCTACATTTCAGTGACTCAGAGCTCGCTGTTGAATTCTCGGTTATTTGTGTTTTTGATATATACATAACTAAACAAGTTGAACGGCCATGCGATGCCACCACCTAGCACATGAGTAGCCCTTAAAGCTTACTAATTTATTTGCCTGCTGTTGGCCTTGACACTGTTTTGCCTGAAAAAAAAAAAAGAGTTCTTAAAAGAATCCTGAATCTTGGACAGACAGATGGACGGATGTAGCTGGACATAGCAAGGCAAAAATAGGTCCTTGAGAGCTTGAGCATAAAAGCGTCTGCAACATTTGTATATGATAAGCAGGAAGCAAGGTACTACGGAAAATATCCTTTCAGACATATGACCTTGCTGTGACCTTGACCCTGTCTGGATCAAATCCAATCAGTGCTTCTGCCGGTTACATTATGATGACAATTCCACATAAATCCTACAAACATTTAAGCACTTGTTCTTGAGATATCGTGGCATCAACAGACAAACGGTCCGACAAACTCGTAAACGCTGCCTGCGCAGAGGCGGAAAACATTATCAAGGATGCATCCCACCCTACCTATGGACCCTTTACTCTCCCTTTACATGGCAGGCGTTACAGGAGCCCTGGAGTTTCTTCCTCGGGACTGTTCACGCATCACTGTGATGTCATTACCGCGCCCACTATTGTACTGTATCGGCTATTTTATATTTGCACAGCTCATTTTTGCACAACTCTTTCACGTTGTTCAGATTACTAATATTGACGTATATTCTACATACAGCTAACTGCATACATTCCGTCTACACCATACATACAACAACTATACATTTAAACACTACAGTTTCCAACACTGTCCACTTCACCGCTATGCATAAGCTATGGCATTACACAGAACAAACAGTATATACTGTAATAACTCATAACTCACATGCTGATGTACCGACTTTTAATTACACTCATCAGTAAAAAATAATTCTGTTCATTTTTTGGTTAGATCCTAACTGCATTTCATCGGTCTTGGATCGTCTAATGCATTTCCATTCAGTGTTTTTGAATTCCTCTGTCTTCATACGCTAAACCGCTTCAGCGTGACTCTATCGAGCGCCGGTCGTGACTTGTTTTGTGTTCTCCTCCATGATGGCAGGAAAAGCGTATGCAAAAACGAACGCGTCGGAGTTCTCTGCGCACTTTAATGAGGCATATTGCTCAAGTAAAATGAATTAAAGGTTTATACTGTACTGTGACTCATACTGTGAATCTCATAGGTAGAAACTACATGCAGCTCTCTCTTATTACGGGGTAAATACAGCATAATAAAAACGCAGACAGCACACTTATAGGCATAAGCTTAATGCAAGAGTTTTTCATAATTCGAGCAATATGAGCTATTTGTTATGCCACATTTGTTCTCCTTTGATACCGGATTACCGTCCAGAAATATCCAGTAACACTTTAGTGAGCATTGGGCTTCTTTTAGCTTAGCCTCTGTTAACCCAAAATCAGGATAATCTATAATGATTGGCTAACAGGAGCCCCGATTTCCTGCCAACAGGGTGACGCTTTGATGCAACCTTGCTGTGTGACTTCAGCTACCGGAGCTCTTTCAGCTTAGTACAAGAAATTCCCAAAGTTGTCACTTTTCTTTCCAGAGCTGTGGAAAAGACTTAAGTTAGGTATTAAAATGACCCAGCTGGATAAGGAGAAATCAAAACAGAAAAGTACACGGCTGGCGAAAAGTCACTGCCAATCATCTGTCACAGTTATGATCTGGTGGAAAAACCACTGCTTAAGACATACTTTACACACCTCTTGATGATCGTATTGTCTGATCGATATTTTTAAACTTTAGAAACTGTTTGGCAAAAGTTTCAAAGAAGCTGAATACACCAAACCCTGACCTGAATAAAACTGCAGTACTGTATCTTTAAATGTCATTTCATTTCATCAGGTATTCCTGCAAACATCGGGACTTTATGTTTACACATGAACACAGCTACTGCATGCATATGATCAATAAACAATTTCAGTGGCCCTAGGATTTAACCGTTCTAGTTTATTATCCCCCCCCACAAGGCGCGCACCTTGTCCCATTTGAAGTTGATGTCGGTCGGGGTGATGGTGCAGTACATGTTGGTGAGGTGGGGAGAGAGGCTGTAAGTCTGGCTGATTTTCTGCACCTCACTGTAAATGCTCAGGATGGCCTGTCTCTCCACATCTGCCTCGGGCATCGTCGCTTTGAACTGGTCATGAGCTGACATCAGGTTCTGTACACACACACACACACACACACACACACACAAAACAAACAAAGTGCTCCAACTTTGTGTTCCAACTGAGTGAAAGTGCAGTTCTCAGCTCTGATGTTCTACACCCTGTACAATATATACAATCAGCTCCAGAAGTATTGGCACCCTTCATGAAGCATGGCAAGTGATATCAATTTAAGCATGAGAGAGAAGGTGGTGCAGTTCTTCCGTGTGGAGTTTGCATGTTCTTCCCGTGCCTACACGGATTTCCAGGTGCTCTGGCTTCCTCCCACAGCCCGAAGACGTGCAGATTAGATCAACTGGCTATTCTAAATCTAATCCCATAGGTATGAATGTGAGTGTAAAGGGCTGTGATAGATTGGCGACCTTCCTAGTGTGTTCCCTGCCTCTCGCCAAATGTCAGTTGTGATTGACTCCACCTTCTCTGTGACCCTGATGGATAAGCAGTATAGATAATGGATGGATGGAAGTATGAGATCTTGCCGAAACATTAAACTGCACAGTGTTTTTAAAAACAGCACGCACCAATTGTACCGTCTCGATCTGACACAAAGTATGGTGTAAATCTGAAAACTGGACGGAATTAAAATGTCAAAATGCTTCGCCTTCTTTGCTAAAATTACTCCATACTGCTCTAAAGTGGTAAATGTCATTGAAAATGGAAATTATTTGCATAAAATATAACTTTCTTGTAGAATATGGTGTAAGCAATACAGTAAACCAACAGCACACACTAAACTCCAATAATAAAAAAAAAAACGATACTATGGATTTAAAAAAAAACAAAACACATAAGCTTCGGCTAATGCAATAAAGGGTGTATCTTTTCCCAGTCAGCGTTTGCCCACATTTATTTAGCACTACATTTCTGATTGTCACCTCTATCTCCTCTATGCTGTGCACTATGAACATGTCTTGCAGGTCCTCCATGGCTCCCTCCATCCAGTTATTAAATGGAGCAGATCTTTTAGCAAACTCCAGGAAGAGCTGATCGATTGTCTCCAGCAACTTCTCTGTCCTCTTACAAACAAACACACACACACACACACACACACACACACACACACAAAGAGTCACAATCAGCATTTAAAGCAAGTTGATGAGACTTTAGCCTAATATGAAATATTATATACTTAACATTGCCCTGAATGGCATGTCATAAAGTTTTGTGTGTACAGTAATACCTCGTGCATTCGCGTTTCTGGATTCGCGACTTCGCAGATTTGCGAAATTTTCTGTGGAACCTAACTAACTTGCATTCGCGTTTTTTCTCACATCTGCGAAATCCTCAAAAAGCCTAAACGATAACTGTCACACACTGCCCATGTCACCGCGCGCCGACCCGGAAGTAGATGCGGCCGCCGGAATACCATTTATTTTTTTAAGAGTAATGTATTAAGCTAACTTTTAAATGAAATTAAAGTTTTAATACAAGTATAAGATTTAGGTCATATTTAGGGTTTAAACTTTAGAAATAAGCATTTATTAGCATTTTAGTGACTCCACCAAACATTCGTGATTTTCACACATCCACGCCGAGGTCTGGAACCTAACCCCGCGAATGTGCGAGGCAATACTGTATTTAAATGAACTTCAATCTCAATTTTCAATTTCAATTTCCAGGACAGAATTGCACACAACTGAGACACACCCGGGCCTCTTTAACAGATACAGCACTGTGCAAAAGTCTTGGGCGTCCTAATTTTTTCCCCCCAGTACAAATATTGTTACAGATGTTAATTTGATGAATTCAACATTAAAAACAACACAGATTCCCAAATATTACGTTTCCAAAAAAAAAAATTTGTATCTAAAAAAAAAAAAACTATAGACTCCTGGGTTTTGCTTTAAAAAAAACAAAAAAAAAGAGACGCCGATTTAACCGTTAACGGGAATATACAAATCATTGTGAGTTAGCTAGTCGACTATCCGACACGCTATAAATTGATTGTAGCTTGTTCGGGATTTTTTTCGCGCTCACAGAGCAAACATAAACTGAATTTTTGGCCTTCTGGTGTCCAAAATGTTGCTTACTCTTTATTAGATTCTTGCTTATTGAACTGTTATACTGTATAAAAGCAATATCACACTCGAGTTGTCGTACTGAATCAGCACGGCTGTGACTGGTGATGACTGAATCACATTCATTACAACAGCTCTTCCTCTCACTTGAGACTGTTTAAATATTGAACACTTAGTTCTGGTCCACTAAGTTGATTGGTCGAGCGGTGCTCCAAGAGTGCTGATATTTATCAATAACCACACTGGGACGTTCAATTGATTACTGAATGACTTTTTGTCCTTTGCCGCTTCTCAGTAAACAAAATAATGAGGTGTACTGTGTAATCAGGTGTACTGATGACTGATTGTGTAAAAGAATGACTCTGGAGTGGAGTACAGGAAACATGCAGTTCTTATGTGAATCCAGTCAGAGCAGCCAAGCAATTTATTGTGCAAAATACAGCGCTAAGTGAGCAAGGGTTACATTTTTTCGGGGTATAATTGTGAACACATAATGGCTAAAAAAAAAAAAAAAAGATAACAATAATTACAGTAATAGTACCTCCAGGGCCTCTCTACGTTTCTGAGTCATAGTTCCCAGCTGGTCCCACTGATCACAGATCTGCTGGCAGCGCTTGTTAATGGCTGCTGCTGCATGGTAGTCCAGTTCACTGTGCCACACATACACACACACACACACACACACACACACAAACACAGAGAGTAAGAATAACATGTATTTATTGTTCCTTTAGATTTTCTTTTAAAACCATTTAAAAGAAAGCCTGCACTGATTGCTGAACATGTGATTCAAGTGTAGAAAGAAATGTCTGCTTTTGCAACAAATGAATTTAATCTAATGATTCGAACTCTATTCATCGGAAACATATAACTGTGTGTCATCAGCATAACAGTGGAAGCTAATACCATGTTTACGAATAATATTACCCAACGGCAACATATATAAAGAAAAAAGTAGTGGGCCTAAAACAGAACCTTGCGGAACACCAAACTGTACCTTACTTATGTGTGGAGGAGTCACCATTTATATCAACAAACTAATAATAATGCTACAGAAAAACAAAACACGCTTTTTGACATATTATTATGCGAATCCCCGAGAGTATGAAGTTCATGCCGCGGCAAAGGAAATCGATGCATGAAAAGTTACACTACAAAAAAAAGTATCCTAGGATGTGAAAATGCCTCGAATACAGGCAAATTCATCTACTACTGTAATTCTTATTATGATAATTTTAAATCAAATAAAAGATTATTCAGGGTGTTAGGGTGTTATACGCCTTGAAATTGCCAAGCTGGAGAATTTTGCTTCTTTCTACAAATAAATGCTTACAATTAGAAAAAAACAAATATGCTCCAAGAACAAGACTGAAATTTTACATTTTCAAGATCGAAATTAGTAAAAGATATCTAGAATAGGGTTTAATCCTGTACGTCCTTTACTGTACACTATTTACAACCAGGTCCATAAGTATTTGGACAGTGACATATAATTTTTTGCCTCTGTACATGAGCACAATGAATTTGAAAGGAAGTGTAGAATTTCAGATTTAATTCGATGGGTTTAACAATTTAAAGTGCACTAATTGAAATACTTCAATTGAAATTCCAAATTTAAACCCTAGAGTGTTATTGGAGGATATACCGTATTTGATCAAAGATTTTCATTTTTATTTTGCAAATCAAGGTCAATATAGTTACCGTTATATGGTTAATCACCAGTATAGGGGAAAGAATTTCCAAAAAAGTGTATATACAAAAAATACAGTATAAGAGAAACTATTTTATAAAGCTTACTGAGCAATTATTTATTCACAAAATTCAAAATTCAAATCCTTGTGGTTCTACAAGGCCATTTTGGAAGCCCTATTGACGTTACCAAATATGGTTTCTTCCCCTATAAACGATTAACAAAAATATTGCATTAACAGTTAATGCCTTACAGACTTTTTTTTTTTACACAGTCCCTCTATTTTCTCAGGCTCAAAATAGTTGGACAATATAGCATAATTATAAATATAAAGGTTATTTTTAATACTTGGAGGCATAGCCAAGTAAACAGTGATAAAATGGTAATGATAAAATGGTAATGAAAATGTAGAAAATACTGTAAAAATATTGTAAAAAGGAAAAACACAAGATTCCTAGGAGAAAACTAATAACAATATGAATAACTGTATCCTATACTATTAAATGTAATCACAAGTAAAAATACAGACTTCCAAACTACAAACTGTATTCCACAGACCCAAACTTAGCTTTTTTTTTTTTTTTTTTCGACAACTTAGCTTTAAATTCTTATCTGTGAACTGTGTTCAATTTGCTGCCCTTTGTCATAATGTCATAATGCAAATATGTCAGTGTGTAATAAAGTTTCTTGGTGTTCAGGGTTACTGATATTTGTATGTTTATGTGTGTTTGTGTGTGTGTGTGTGTGTGTGTGTGTGAGTGTGTACTATAACATAGAACACAGTGACATAGTTAATGCTACACTGATCACCTCATAGCCAAAGTCCAAAAACATGTTTTTAATAAATGCGTGTGTTAGTGAGATCAGAGGTTGCTATTGGGCCACAAAAGCACAGACAATGAACAATTTCTAATAACGGAGACTGCTTAAAACCTCCGGAGACGTTAGTAGCTCGGGTAAAAAAAAGGGGGGGGGGGGGGTTTAATGACGTTTGCCAGTTTCACTAAATGCAAATAAACATTAGAAACATGCAATGCCCTAAAATATAAATATATTATAAAGTAAAACCTGCTGTGCCTTTACAGCTGTCACTGCACACATGTGCATGCACAGACACACAGACATACACACCATTTTTAAATTGATCCCTGAAGCTCTTAGTGATTTAATGCAGTTGTGTGAGTACAAACAGTCCCTGACCTAGACCAGTGTCAGTGTCTGTGTATATGTGTGTGTTGCTACACACAGCACAAACACACAATTACCCAGGCAGAAGTCTACAATTCAAGGGAAAAAGCCAGAATGTTGGACAGACCCTAATGTATAATATAAATGAACATGTTGTAACTACATATGAAAGGTTCAATAGCAGAAAAAAGTAAGTCATTTATGTACACTAAAGTAGTAAATGCAACAATAAAGGAATTATTAAATACTAATTAAAAAAATATGAATGATCAGTAAAGGTGAAATTTAAATAAATATTATGAATGACAAAAAAAATAAATAAATAAGTGTCTTAGCAGAACACATTACCCCTCAGTCTCTCATCAAAACATAAAGCGTCAACATGATCTGTCCATCCATTATCTGTACTGCTTATTCGGCAGGGTCACAGGGAAGCTGGAGCCATTAGCCACTGGCTTGGGGTGAGAGACGAGGTACATGCTGGGCAGGTCACCGACCTACTGCAGGGCTAACACACAGACGAACAACCATTCGCACTAACATTCATGCTATTTAATGTAGCCAGTGGATCTAATATGCATGTCTTTGGATTGTGGGAGAAAACTGGAGCGCCCTGAGGAAACCCACGCAGGCACGGAGAGAGCATGCACACTCCACACAGAACGGCCCCAGTCTTCCAGCATGTTCGTGTTGATATAATAAATATAATAATATGCTAGGGTAGGGTACTATGATGTATCACAGGCACACA
>JAOVYU010000067.1:6430841-6448524 GCA_025674565.1 Synodontis membranacea
CAGCGCGCATGCACAGAACGCGCTTTCCTGGCCGGTAGCCAAAAGAAAGCGGCGTGCGCTGGGGGCGTGTCGTGACATAAACAAGTATTTCTGAGATACAAAACTCAGATTTGAGGCAAGCTATGAACTATGATATGAGGCAAGCATGTGAGGATTTACACAAACAGCCTGCACAATACTAAACTACGGGCTAGTAATTTCAAAAAAGAAGCAAACTTTATATTTACGATAAGTAGAAATTTTTGGCTGAACTCAGCCTTTAGAAACTGCTTGCTCTTCACTCTGGATGAACTGTTATGAATTTAGGACACACTGCATTTACTGGAAGTAGTTGGCTTTGTTTTAGCTTGTTTATTTGCAGTGATTGTGTTTGTTCAAGGTGCTCCAATGCTGGATTGTTAAAATTAGAAATTTATGTAATCTCATGTAACCCCTGCGGTTCCAAATTTTATTCCTTGGACATGAAAAGGACAAAAACAACAGTACAGTTGCAAAGAAAATATGTTTTATTACCTATAAGAATACTGAACAACATTACAAAAAAAATGAAGTCACTTTTATCATTTCTTTTTTTGCCAACAAACAATAGTAAAAAAAAAAAAAAAAAACCCAGAAGACATAAACCTGCATGAAATCTCTTTTGGGTCACATTACTCATGAACTCATGAACGTGATATTCAAGATTTTCCTTGTTATCAGGTATTGAAGGGTTTTCAATGAACTCATCACTTAATAATGTAATAATATAGTTTTTAAAATATCTAAAATAACTGTATGATATATAGGACCATATAAAATGATCTATATACAACATGTACTGTATATAAATATAAACAATGTATGTTTTGATTGTAATGCACAAATTGTCTTATTTTAATATAAGAAATGAAGCAAATTATGTATTCTAAATTTGAAATTATATGCACATATGCTTACTGTAATCATACTTGTTGGTCATTGAATCATAAATGATCATATAGGACACTACATGGATTTGACATCACCATTCTCTCTCTCTCTCTCTCTCTCTCTCTCTCTCTCTCTCTCTCTCTCTCTATCTTTGTGATGGTGACAGGGGTTCCAGTTTTAGAAGCAACCCTTCCTCTGCTCTCATTGTGAGCATGTAAAGACGATTTGGAGATCTGGACCCTGGAAGAACCCTGAATCTTTTTAGAGTGAGTGCTAGAACCACACGGATCTCCGCCATGGCAAAGTTCTGACCGATACAATTCCTGTAAAAGACAGGACACATTGCAGGTCAGCTGTGCATTAGGTTGTGCGCCGCTATGTGGTTAAGAAGCAGAAATCTTACCTTGGTCCAGCAGAAAAAGGAACAAACGCATATGGGGAGCGTTGTTTCTGGTTTTCAAGGTCGAATCGCATTGGGTCGTACACCTGCGAGAAACAATGTTAATGCCCGTTAATTGAAGGAGCTTGGTGAAGGAAGCGTGCCCTCTTTGCATGTTAGTTCCATTGAGGGAGGTCTGGCCTGTATGCCTGTAAGCCCTAGGGTAAGAGATGTGGCCTCTTCCTGTCAGTTTGAGTGGCAGAAACATGGCTTTTATGTCTGTCAGCATCGGTGAAGAGTCAGCCATGATACAGCACCACTGAAGCAGAGAGTGTTAAGGGCCTTAAATATAAGATCATGCATCAGATACTTGATCATATATTGAAATCATCTAGTCTCACAATGAGAGGTGACCTAAAGAAAGCAAAATAGCCTTTTACCTTTTCATGGGCTTTAATAACTAATATACCAGAACTCTCTTTAAGAAAAAACAACCCCAAAATGGTTAGAGAGATAGCATTATAAGAGAAATCTACCTATGATACAGAAACTTTCGATCTGGTTTCAAGACGAATATGAATAGTTCACCTCTGGATTAGGCCACACATCTGGATTATGATGAGTGCCATAAACACTGACCAGACAGATGTCTCCTGTGAACAGCAACAACAAAAAAAAGACCACAGTATTAAGGACCATGGAAGCTCTAAAATACTGCACCAGTGATAAAGGCACACAAAGACTACTGGAGTGTTGAGATCTCCCCCTTGTGGTGAATATGATCTAAACATAAAGGAGTACACAAGTGAGTGATTTGAGCTGTGTCTGATACACAGTGTTGTCTCGAGCATTGAAATGTAATTAGAACAGAAGTCAGAGTTAAGCATATGCTGGTGTAGCAGCTAGTCCAAATAAACTTTAATCAGGAAGTCACTTTGAGTAAATGTGATTCATAACATGTTGATTTATTAAACGTTTCCAGCTGAAAACAGATACTGTGATGCTTGGGCAAATCTAAACAGTTTTGCTTATGGGCAGAATGAAGATGATGCTACCTGGATCTGTATTCAGAGAACCACTCTTATTATGGAGGTTATTAAGCACGAATAAGTGATTAATTACCCTTTGGTAGGGTGCGACCTCCAGGAACAGTCAAATCCTTAGAATAGCATCTGGTTAAAGCCAAGACAGGTGGATGAAGCCTCAGACTTTCCTTAATGCACATGGTGGTGAAGGTCAGGTTACTGAGGTCTTCCCTAGAGTCAATAAAAATACAGAAATGATCTCTTCGGCAAACAAAACAATTAGAAAAAGTCTCAGTATATAACTCATCCATCATACGAGCCTTCCTTTTTTGCACTGTCTTTAAACTTTTATGTCTAATGGATTATTAGACATAGGCATATCTCACTGATTAATGTATTTTTGACTGATATAAAATCTGTATTTTTAGAGAAATGTCTCAAAACTGCCAGTTTTAGTTTATTAAGCTTATTAAAAAAATAAAACATTTCCTGCAGTATTAATAATTCAATAACAACATGCCCTAAAGTGCTTTATTCCTCTTATACTGCAGCAATTTGCAAAATAAAAAAAAGAAGAAATAAAAAAGATTAATTAATGATCCATAATACTTTTATCCATTTATAGTTACGTTTCATATTGCAGAACATACCTCTTACGTTATAATGGCTATAAACTATCGTTCTCGGTTGCCACCTTCTCAATAATCAGAATCAAGAATTCAACAACTCTGTGGTACAGTATAAGCAGGCATATCGCCAACCAACATAAAATCTGATCTATAATGTGCACAATCACAGCGCTCTTCTGGTCCAAAGAGGTCCTGAACTTCCACCACAAAAGTGAAGAATTGATTTGACTTTGGAACATAAACTTGGTCATAGTTTGTAAATAAGTGGCTATTGAATAAATAATGCGCCGAATAAATTGAAACCCTGAACGTTTTCATCAGGTCACAGTTTCCTGAATATTTTTTTTTAATGTACAAATATAATATTAACAGTTGCGTATGAAAACGGTTAGATGAATTCACTGATGCCTGAAAAAAAAAATCGAGAAGGTCGCAGAGAACTTTAGGAGAATAAGTGACTTGCGAACCAGATGAGCTCTTCGGTGTCTTGGCCTTCAAGAAGAGCATTGATCTCAGAACGACAGCGGTCTTGATACTCCTGGTGCATGGCCAGATTATACAGAACCCAAGAGATCGCACTCGCTGTTGTGTCATGACCTAAAAGACAAAGAGGAGACGGATTTCCTTGAGAGCATCCTTCTTTCCTTTAAATTTAAATGTAACGAAGCAAAGAAGCCCGTTACCTGCAAACATGAACGTGTCTGCTTGTGCTTTAATCTCGTCATTGGACAGGCCGTCTCCATTCTCATCCTGCCAGAAAATATCGGTTCAACACGTCAGACTCAAGCTGGCCACTCTTCATCTAAAAGACTTTATCTAGAATATTTAATTCATATGAACTGCTCACTCATTATTAACAGAAGAAGTATGGTATACATTACAAAGACAAGAGAAAATAAAACACTCAGACACGTCACTTGGAGCAACTGATAAAAGCAGCACTTTGGTTTAAATTAAAAAAAAAAGAAAAGAGAAAAGAGAAAATAAATGCATGCCTGATATTTATTCATGTTGACTAATTTCTTTATTCATTTCCATTTTACATTTATAATACCTTGGATAAACCTTATATCAGCTCGTGTATCTCTCACCGGTCACAGGGCTGACGTGACAGCTCTCCCACGTAACGCTTGAAAAGTCCATTCAAAGGTGAACTTTGAGGCAAAGGTGAGTAAAAGGAAATCATGGATATTGAGTACTGTGATAAGTGTATGACTGGTTAAGTGGTATAATTGGTATAACTGCAGGGTCAATTATTCCTGACTCTCTCTCTGTCTGAATCATTGTGTTTAGTTCTGCTTGAGTAGCGTGGCAGGCTGGGAGCCTCGGCACGCTCCTTAGAATATTAAATCACGCTTTCTTTTTTTGTGTGTGTGTTCTCTAAATGCATCAGCCTTAATTTACCCCCCCCCCCACAGCAACTCAACTTAAACTCCTGTGTTAGATATGACAGCTGAAGCTTGTCCAGAATGTAAATGCTTCCCTGTGTATTATGGCTTACTATAACTTCATACGACGAAAACCAGACTAAGTATATATGGGCAAGGGTATATTTGCTCCACATCCATTTCCTTTGTCAATCTTGTTAACTATACATATCCTCTCCGCTCCTATGATAATCAATGGGTTACAGACATGTTTACAGCTAACAGTATAACTAGTCCTTTCCCAACTTATTTGGCACCAATTAATTCCCTGTTCCAAGTTTATTGTGACCGGGAGACATTACAGCCTAGTAGCAGGGGCCACGGGAGCAGCTCTGAGCAGGCCTATTGGACCTATTGGTCCTCTATGTCTATGCCCTTTGGCTGTGTGAGCAATACTTCTTAAATCCTTAAATGCAGGATTGCAGGAGACATGACACATCCAAGACAACATATACTGTAATCGCAAATGCTACTATTGCCCTTAAATACAATCCTGAACTGTTTGTCGTCTTCTAAATTTATCTTTTCACCATCTCACAAATTCAATACAATATATCCTCACCTTCTTTAATCTGTGCTTGGATTGGATTCGGCTTCAGTTTGGATCAAAGCATCTGCCGAATGAAAAAAAAAAAAAAAAAGTAAAGGTTTGTTTGAATTTACTCACTCACCTTTGACAGAAGCAGCACCTCTATAAAGTCAGCTGCTCTTCTCTTGTAGCCTGTCGCGTCTGTTTGTATGGAGCTCTCTGCCTGTCCCTGTTGGAGAAATTGGGAACGGCGTTCTTGGACGATGCTGCTAGTGAAGTTGTGGACGATTTTGCAGGCCCGATGGAAACGTTGCCCGTCTCTAGAGCGCTTATACAGAAAGTCCCAGTGATGAGGGAGGTAGCGCTGCCGCTTCACCACCAAGACACTCAGCTCATAAATAGCAGAGATGTACTCGCTGGATTTTCTGTTAAAGAATTACACGTTAAAATACACATGTAAATATGGGAAGCGTGTGAATATATCTGTACACCATGTCACTGTTTTATTATCATCCATCACACACAGTAGGGTCTAAATGTGTGTGTGTGTGTGTGTGTGTGTGTGCATATGCGTAAGTTGATTGAGCTCCACTCACTCCTGGCAGTGGCTGTCATAACTGAAAGTGCATTTCAGGAGGCTGTCAAGTGTCATCAAGCTCACATGTTCAAACATGTCAAAGTCGTTCTTTCCTTCTGCCAACAGACGGCGCCACTTCGCCTAAACAGCACAGGAATAAAAAAAATTTAAGAACTGCCAATAAGCAGTTTTAAAATAATATAGATGCAGTCAGTGGCAAGGAAAAACTCCCCGAGATGGCATTAGGAAGAAACTTTAAAAGGACTCAAAAGGAAAAGCATTTTTTTGGGGTGACACCATGCATTCACAATATGCATGTCCAAGTTGTAATTAAAAATCCTGTTTTTTTTGTTTATTATTATTATTATTTTTTTTTTTTACAACTGAGTGTTTTCATTTACATTTGAAATAAGTAAGGTGAAAACATTTGTAGGTAAACAATCATCAGTGGGGTATTGTGGTGTGGCTTGTCGTGGAGTTGCTGTTTACATCATTAAGTTGATCATTTTCCTATGACAGCAAGTCCTGAAATGTTTTATTCCTCTTATACCACAGCAATTTGGCAACACTACCAATTCTTTACTTATTAACCCTAGTTTAGGGACGTAAAGATGGCGGCCTAATGGTTAGAGAAACGCCCTTGCAATCGAAAGACTGCAGGTTAGAATCCCACGACCAGCAAGGTACCACTGAGGTACCCTGAGCAAGGTGCCACCCCCAAGCACTGCTGAAAATAGCTGCCCCCTGCTGTGTGTCACGTCACATATGGGTTAAATGCAAAGAATGCATTTTGTTGTTGTGCACTGTGTGCTCTGGTGTGTCGAGTATGACAACTAATCACTTTCACTTCCCTTAATTCAGACTCGTCTTTTTTCTTTCTATTGAAGGTAATGAGACCAAAAAAAAAAAAACCAAAACACACAGACACGGCAAAACTCTTCTGAAGACTTTCCTGTCATCATGATCATCTTCTCACAGAAAACATCACCATATCAATAATAACACTTAAAAAAAATCAGTTTATGAGAAATGTAAACCACACAAATCCCCGTGCATGTAGTGACTATACAGAATGTGAAATTTTAAAGCAGAGCTGTACGTAAAGCAAAGCATGAACCTTATACTTTGCACCAAAGCTCAAATTGCAAGGGGTCTCGTGTGCAGAGATTTTGGAAAGCATCTCCCAAAGCCATGTTCACCAAAATAATCACCCTGGTGGTCATTTTAGCTTATTATACTGTACTGTAATATTCATTTGTGTCAATGCCTATTAATAATATCTTGTGTCAGTACAGTATTTCAGTTCAGTGTACTGACACAGGCAGAAACTTTGTTTGTCTGATTTCCACCAGAGGAAAAACAGAAGTGTTTTTTTTTCTCGCCCCAGCTCTTCGTAACAGCCAATTTGTCCACTGACCCCTCTCACAGTACCCAGCCAGCATTTCTGTTAGTGGTTTCCTCTTTCACGACCACATTTCAACACACACACACTGCTGAGAACTGCATATGTGACTAATAGCTCTGAAATGTGTTAGATGCATGATAGACTTGCATGCATGATGTTGGTGGAGCTGTTGAAGATGTGAATGTAGTTTTTCAGGATGTCAAAGTGGAAAGCCGGAGTGAGAAGATGACGCTGACGAGACCATTGTTTTCCATTGCTCAGTAGAAGCCCCTGTCCTGTTTTACACACACACACACACACACACACACACACACACACACACACACACACACAGCAAACACACATCAGTGGTGTAGTCATGGATGTACACCCACACAGTATAACTATTTACGAGGTTCCCGTGGTTCTTTAAAAATCTCAAAACAAGCACCAATAAGCAAATGTTTCAGAGTGTTGCTAGCACAATGTTGGCATTTTCTTCACCAGCTTCATGAGGTAGTCACTTGGAATGCTCTTCAATTAACAAGCGTGTCTTGTCAAGAGATAACAAGTGGACTTTCTTGCCTTTTTAATGCACATGAGTTCATCAAACAGTAAACAGCCCTATCCCTCCACCACTCTGGTAATCTGTGTTATGTCAAGATCTGGGGCAGATGGTGGCCTAATGGTTAGGGAAGTGCCCCTATAACCGAAAGTTTGCAGGTTCGAATCCCATGGCCAGCAGGTACCTCTGAGGTACCCTGAGCAAGGTCCCACCCCCAGGCACTGCTCCCCGGGTGCTGAAAATAGCACTTCACATACGGGTCAAATGCAGAGATCGCATTTCGTTGTTGTGCACTGTGTGCTGTGGTGTGTCAATAATGACAAATAATCAGTTTCACTAAGTAAAGAGAAACGACAGTCCATCATTACTTTAAGATGAGAAGTGTCTTTTAAACAATAAAAAATAAAGACAAAGCATTGAATTAGAAGGTGTGGCCAAACCTTTGACTGATACTGTATGAGGCAGCGCAGAAAGTTGTTAGAAATGATTTCTAGAAAAGACAATATCTGGTTTTTTTGACCAAAATGTTGCTTTTCTGGCAGTAAAACAATCTGATATATTCATTTAGAAAGCCATAAATTAATTTTAACAAAAAAATTATTTAGGCTATTTTCTAACCTTGCTCTGGCATCTGTCTGTAAAGACCACATCTGGGAAAGGGAAATCAGTTTAACAATAGCTATAATGGTACTGTAAATGCTGTCAGTCAAACCAGCTAAAACCTTCATGACTTTCTCACAATTGGATCATGTTTTTGGACAGTTAGGTGCTTTAGTGAAAAATCTAATCAATTCAGCTTGCAATCAGATACTGGCTGTTTCAGTTCAGAAGAACAGGTAGTTTACAGAACCATATATAAAGGAGAAAATGTCAGTTTCGTTTGATAATGCGAAGGGTTTTCACAGGCCACCTCATATTTCACGTGTGAAATTATTAACGTTTGTTCTGGAGTTGACATGGTATTCATTTTCTTTTGGTCAGGTCTTAAAATGGTATTTAAATAAATAAATAAATAAAAAAAACCATTGAATTAAAAATTTATTTAAAGCCCAATAACAACTCTGCAGCATCCTTGGATTTACAGGATGTTTACATAATACTGAATTGTGATAAATGTATTTATTCGCACCCAGATAACCCACTTTTTTTCTGTATAAAATTACAGTGAAGGAAAAAAAAAAAAACGGTCCACTTATTTGGAGAGATAAAATACAATTTGATTTCATATATGCTGATTTAGCAGCTTTTTGACTGATTCATACCAACAGTTTCTACTTATAAAAAAAATATAACAAAAAATCAGCGGATACAGCCGTGAACTTAATCCTGCTGAGGTGTTCACCGGTCGTGAAATACCCTTAATTACATTATCTACATGTGACATGCCATCACGTTACGGATACCACATCGTTTTAGAGCGTTTTTATGACTTAGGACCTGTTACCAATCCTTCTTTCTTTTCTTCCAAAACAGATCAAATGAATGCTCCTGGCACTAAGTGGGATGTGAAATGACACTAATAATAGTTCTTTTAATTTTAATTATCCCCTCTGGTGGAAAAGAGAGGTTTTGGAGCAGTTTGGTGAGTTCGGACAAATGATAGTTTTACAAGAGGAATGAGAAGCTCCCTGAAACTGAACCTTGTGTATCCTTATTAATTAAGGAACTGAGCTAATACTCTCTGTAACCTAAGTGAAACAGCAATGAGAGAGAGAGAGAGAGAGAGAGAGAGAGAGAGAGAGAGAGAAAAGCAACGACAGGGCATTTCTTACCGAGCCAAGGTCTCATAAACCCATAGAACACCTCATCTTTAATTGTAATGGAGGCTACAGTAGTGGGAATAAAAATCAACATACAGTATATGAATACATATCCTAGAAAGCATTAAACAGGATCAATATTGTATCTCAGCTGCTATTAAACAATTAATGTATATTTCAGACAGTTTGTAGTAATTAAATATCAACTACAATCTTTAACAAAGCAAAGATGCGATACTGTAAATATAATAGTGATAATACATACTGTACATACCAGCAATCTATATTTTAAAATTCTTTATACTGCCTTTTTTTTAACTTATGACTTTTTATAATTTTCATTAGGGGGTCATTTACAGTAAGAAAAGTCGGATTCTGTGTGTTTGTCGACAATAAATAGTACAGGTAAACACGATGCATCCCAGACACATATCAGGAGCCATTAATTGTTTGAGCAAAGTTAACATATGAAACTCAGTGTAGTCCAATAAAACATTTACCAGAGGCAAGAAGCAAAGGTTTGATGAAGTCAGGATGAAAAAAACGCACGAGGTTATAAAAGGGACCGAGGAACCAGGCACAGGAGTGACGGTACGTCCTAACCAGCTCATCCACCTCCTGAAGACCCACTTCATCAGACCGTATCTGAGAGAGAGGAGGACAGAGGGAAATTTTCAGGCCAGTGTAATAGGATCACAAACAATACTGAATTTCCAAAATAATACACCTTTGTGTGCCATAGGGGAGCTAATTTGCACATTTGACGAGCAGCACCAGCTGTTTTTCCCATTAATTATTAGTAATAATACAATAATAATAATAGCCATTACTTGTATAGTTCGGTTGCACGGAAGAATTACTATTTATACTGTATACGCAAGAATAAACATTCTCAAAGCAGCCTCTGTATGTCTTATGTATGTATGTTGAAGAACTAATTAAATCGTGCCATCGCTCTTATACAGCTAATAACGAGTTGAACTATTGGTTTTGCTATTTTATTCCCAAAAAAAAAAAAAAAAGGAACCTGATTGCTAACGACAGCAGAGTCGAGAATGGATTCAGAAAGCTACAGGTCACCAAAATCCCACTTGAGTTTCAGCCAGCTATCTAGCTGTGAAAGAATAACAAAGCTAACTAGTTAGATAATATTTCAGAATACAGAGAAATGACTATTCTGCATTAATCAAGGAATTGTAAATGTATACATTTGAATGCAGGTTTTCTTTTTTCACTCATAAGCATCCAGTCATTGACATTTGTGGAGAGAAAGACAAGGACGCAGTCCTGAATGGTGCCACTGGCCGGGGAACATTCTATGCTAGCGATCTTTAAGCTAGCGATCTATCCAGGTAACAAACTGATGTTGAGCTGATGTTGGGCCTCCATCAGAAATTTTGTTGTGCCAATATTGGGTAACAATGTCATCCACCAGTGGCACAAGTGCTAACAGACTTTTCGACCTGCTCTTCCAATATTGTTGGCACTGCCTACATGAAGGGGGAGAGAGGGGGGTTGTTTGGGAGTTGTCATCGTAACCCAAAATAGATAAAGAGTCATGGCAGTTTGCTACATGGAAATGTCATACAGGTGATATTTAGCTATTTGTCTGGTCTGTATCAGTATAGCAAATACAGTCGACCCTCGCCACTTCGCGGTTCGAATTTCGCGGCTTCACTCTATCGCGTTTTTTTTCAAATACAGTATATTCCTTAAAAAGTTGATCGAGTTGTCTTGAGTCAATTATTTTTATTTTTTATTAACTTTTTTCAAAAAAATTGGGTGTTATTTCATGCCTAGAGGGCACTAATAATGTTAAAAACCATATTTAGAAGGTCGCAAACAGGTTTTCTATGCTTTAACTACACGGAAATACTACTTCGCGGAAATTCACTTATCGCGGTAGAGTCTGGAATGGATTAACCACGATAAACGAGGGTTTACTGTATAACGTAACTTGTACCATTATTTATCACCTTATATATATTACTTGAATTTTATAGAGGGATAGCATCTAGATGGCTGTCAAGCTGATACAGTTACTTACGTTTTGTTACACAAGACAACTAGCTAGCCTAAATTTAATACCTTATTTATGAATATTGCATTTAACTATCTATTCACGCTTGGCTAAAGCACACCAGTGAAAGACTAGCCAATTTGTTTCATAGCAAACTAACGCAGCTTTGTTATTTTTGTAAGCGACATAGGTAACTAACAGATAATTTCATACAGGAAACACTGTAGTATTTATGACTTTGAAGGAAACACTGCTACCATATTACAACTGCTGAACTTTTTTTTTTTTTTCTGGCTGCCAAAGTGGAAAGATCTCGATCGGTGTAAATGTCAGTGACTTCTGTTTTTCTGTTCATGACGCAACCTGTGTGGACATGATGCATTTCATGCTGTTTCCTTACATACAGGAGAGCATGTGTATTTCCTCATCATTTGGTTCACAGGTTAAGGCAAAAGTAGCAGCTGACGGAGGGCTGGTTTACATATATTTTGCCTAGACAAATGAATCAACTGCCTCAGTAATATGTTTCTGGTTAAATATGAACAGTCTTCCTGCAATTTATCTTTCTTTCTGAATTCCTTTTATACTGTATTCCTAGTGTGTGCGTGTGTGTGTGTGTGTGTGTGTATGTATGTATGTGTGTGTGTATGTGTGTGTGTGTGTGTGTGTGTGTGTTTCCAGCTCTCTTACCACCTGCTATTATTTCCCAATTCCCTCCTGCATTTCGGTTTCTTTCATAATAGGGTTAGAATCATGAGATTCATCAGAAGACTATAATCTGAATGTAAAATCCCGATGTTAACGTTAAGCTTGTGAACTTGCATCACAGTTTCGGAGTTTGGATTTCGGATGGAAATGAAATTCCCTGTTTTGGAAGAAAATGTAAAATCTAAAAGTGAATTTTGCACATGAGGGCATGTGATCGACGGTCTGAAATTCGGTAGCATTTGGATTCTCTATTCATTCACATTTTTAGATTCGATTAAAAAAAAATAATAATAAAATATTGGTATGGTATAAAACCAAATTAAAACATTCAAATTCATATTAAAAAAAAATCTAATTAACATTTCTTAGCAATGCCTATTTATTTATTTAGGGTTTATTTGACATGGACGATGCACATTAATAAACATAAAATGTAAATGTGCCAGAATTAGCCAAAATGGCTATTTTACATCTGTTGTCCATGGACCGATGGTAACAGGTCTAATGTAATCTTTCTTTTCTTTTCCCTGTGTTTAATTCCATGTCCCTAATTCTCCTTTATCTTTCTTTCTTTCTTTCTATTAAAAAACAATGAATCAAACTTTTGTTTTTTTTACTTTCATTTCTTTCTGTCATTATTATTATTAATATTATTATTATTATCATCATTATTACTATTATTATTATTATTATTGTTATTATTATAAACCTTCAATTATTTTTTTAGTTCTGTCTTTCTTTCCCCCTGCATGCTGTAGGGAGGAACTCACCATGCCCATGTGTCCCAGGAACCAGTTGCGTTGTGGCGGACAGCTGAAGCACGAGAGGCGCGTGCGTTTCCACAGCAGGTGAGCGAGGCGCGCGGCGAGGAGCACCAGGAGCGCGAGCGCACACCCACCGAGCGCACCGCACAGCGCACGCGCGCTCAGCAGCCGAGACAGCAGGACCCTCAGACCGTCCAATAACACCGCGGCCATCCTGAGCTACAGCAGACAAACACCACGCATCAGTCTACACGCATAACAAATCTTCGCTAATGTCCGACGTATAAGTGCGAAACGCTGAGTACAAACAGAACTGTCTGTTCAGTGATCATATCTGCATAATGGCCGGATTCACGTGCTGCACATTTGTTTGGTAAAGCTGACTTGTAAATCTTATCCTCTCCAAGCACGCGAGGCTGAATCGGATTACATGCAAAGTGCATAAACATAAATGAAGAGTGGAAAAATTCGGAATGTGCAAGAATATCTTTTATCAGTGTAAACACTGCCAGTGTGCAGTTTCCTTATCGCGCCCGGAAAACTCACGCGAGAATGAAACAAAAAACATAATGCTCTTTGGACTTTATTAAAAAACAAACAAACAAACAAACATACAAACAAACATACACTTTACTGTGCTTTTTAAATGTTAACAGACATATCGACCTTACCCACCTTTAGATTTCTGCATGCATCTGCTTCGAGGATATTTTCGTAACCTGTATTTTCATCAGATAAAACCCGTTCGGCAACTTCCTCAACACGCACGAACGCGCGCTAGCACGCACGCACGCACGCACGCCCACACACACACACGTACTATCAATGTGGGGACCTTCCACTGCCATAATGATTAATGCAGCTAATTAATGCCTAACCATGCACCTAAACCTGAACCCTAACCTTAACTTCAGTAATGAAAATGAAACTTTTTCTCTCTCTTTTTATTTTTCCTTATATTTCTTTAAAAACACTTTCCTTGCAAGAACCATCCTAATGTCCTCACAAAGACACAATTCTCAGATCTTACTATCCTTGTGAGGACATTTGGTCCTCGGAAGCGTGTAAAAACATGCACACACACACACACACGCATACACGCGCGCGCGTTTTTGTGCCTATGGCTGTTCCTTTAAAAAATTTTGAGCACACTTAGACACCACTCCAAAATGAAAAACAAACAAACAAACAAACAAACAAACAAAACAAAACAAAACAAAAGAATAGACTCGTCTAGTTAAACCAGCTGAGGCTGATATAGTGCTGACACTTTCACTGATAACTCATTTAATAATTTAATAATTCATACAATGTGAGAATAGTTGTCATGGAAACCTATGAATTAATCCCAAAAAAGAGTTGCTTCTTTGTTTGCAGGAATGGAGAGTCTTTAGCATCTATTCAGCTGAAAGCTTTGTGGTCTGAGAAATGCCTCTGTAAACATGACAAGCGGCGGCAGTCTTGCAGTTTTTCTAAAGGTGATAAGAATCTGACCCCAAAATGTAAAGAGATCTAGACAGATAACCAACTCAGTCTAGTGCTATGCAAATTTTTGGTGCTAGATAAGTTGACAGTTGTTTGTCAAACTAATACTGTAACAATCTAAAGTAACAGGTTAATGATTGTTAATAGGTTAATGATTGTTAATAGGTTAATGATTGTTAATAGGTTAATGATTGTTAATAGGTTAATGATTGTCCCTCCCGTCCTGTCCTGTCCCAGTGTATTACACAGCGGAATATGTAGTCTGGTTTGCCTTGTGTGGTTGGGACAGATTTGCTCTGCATATTAGGAGCATGAGATACTCCTACTATCGTGTACTTTGCTTTTTATTCCAGCCGTCAAAGAGAGGGGGAGGAGGGAAAAGAGGAAAACAGAAAGAAAAAAAATGCTAATACAGGGTGAGAAAAGGTGGAGAAGAGGTGGAGGGGAACATTAAGACAACGCCAACCAGCTATCATCAGAACAACAATAATAACAACAAAATCAACAACATCCAAAGTAGAATGGGGGAAGAAAGAGGAAGAAAAAAAACAAAAGAACAACAACAACCCCCCCCCAGGAAGATAGATAATATGTTGCATATGCATGTATACATCCATACATAAAATAATACACACACACACACACACACACACACACACACACACACACACATATATATATATTAAAGCTGATAATTATGTATACTGACACATAATAATAATAATAAAGGTTAATGATTGTTAATAGGTTAATGATTTTTGCTTGTTTCCTCGTTTGTTTTTTTTTTGTTGTACATGAAACGAAGCTGGTCCAAAAACAACAACAACAACAACAACAAACCCCCACCATGACAGTAGATAGACAAATAAACAGACTTACATGACAAGACATAAACCGATGGACTAAGAAACACTAAGAAACTAACATCAGATACCCTAACAACTAACAACATATATAGATACACTTTCCAGACAAAATGCGCAACGATGGCGCCTCAGTTTTGCTGCGAAAAAAAACAAAACAAAAAAAGTAGCAAGTGGTCTCATTTTTTTTTTTTTTTTTTTTACTTTACAGCATTTGTTAGCACTTGCCTAAGACTTTTGCACAGCACTGTATACAAAAACCTTTCAACAAGTATAAATGCCCCTTAACACAGGCATATAAATACACTGTAAAACAAAATACATCATTAGCTATTCAACACTATGCAATTGGTTTGTTATTTGCCTTCGACAGATGATTAACGAGTGTTTCTTGAAACCCTTCATAACTAAGTACATAAGTGTGTAAATGTAAGTAAATGAAGTAACACGGCCCATTTGTTATTCATTAAGTACGTCACTATTTGGCACTTGTGTGCAGTTCGGCCTCAGAAAGACAGAGGCCGATAATTCCTATACAAAAATCCTTTCTGTTAGATAGAGTGAGTGTGATCTATTGCCCTAGTGTTAACTTTACTGACATGGTTGTTTGTGGCTCAGTGGTGCAGTGGGTAACATGTCCACTTTGCAACACGTGTCTTAAATCTGAGCCTCCAGTTGTGTAACTGTCTGTGTGCAGTTTCACATTACTTTATTAATCGCGTTAGCTTTACAAAAACAAATGGAAATTACTGCATTGGAATACTGTGTCCATTCACGTAAGCCTAAGTGACGAAATCATGTAAGATCTTTTATTGGTGTGGAACTGATGCATAAAATTGATTCAATGAACTTTTGTTCATTACACTTACACTGGTTGTTGTTGTTTTATAGATTGAAAAAAAAAAGTTTACTGAATTTACTTCATTCAAATTTCTACATTGGTTCCATGTGAATGAACTGATTTGCATGAGCACAATTTGTTTTTGCACATCATATAAATATATGCAATGGATCGAACAAAAGACCCTGGAGTTATGTGATAACTAATGCATGTTATCCACTACATTACAGAGGAATTAGTTATATTCGAGTTCATGTGTATATCATCATATTCCCATCTTTTCCGTGTAGTTCTACCAAACAAACAAAATTTCTGTTATAAATTGTTGATCATGCTTCATCCATCCTCCCCTATGTATAAATCCTGGCTATAGGTGTCGGCTTATACTGTTTAGGTTTCTGATATAATGCATTATATCATTATATCTGATATAATTACTGGACTGTGAATTGATTCTTGTATTTAACATACAGTGTTCATTATTCATTAAGACTTATCGTTACTGTGGAACCCACATCGGATTCGTAAGAATCTTCAAAATGAGTCACTTAAAAATCAAAATGTTTGAACCTCTATCAAGCATCTTCTAGCCTTAGTCACACATTCAGTTCTCAAGTGACCTGTGAAAGAAGATGTCAAAGCCAGCAGAAGTTTGCGTGCTACGGTTGTTTGTGTGTGTCAGATTAAATTTTTTCTATCGCAAAAGTGGGGCCACAAAATCTATGTCTGTGCTTCTGTCTGTACACGAACACACTTTAAACCTGAGAAGATAACAGCTGTATTGCAAGCCCTGTGGTTGTTACTTCTGGTCCTGTTCTGCATATTTTATTTTATTCTAACACAACTCAAGAGCTGATTAACAAGCCTTGAGTGTTTAGCAGAGTGCGATATTGTGGTTTACCGAGGGAGAAACCATGTGAGATGCTTCCTCTTACAAAGCTGCAAAACTAAACTCTGCTTTTATGACAAGGTGTGAGTCTGATACGAATGATTACTAAAAGAATAACCATTATTAGTTACTCCTGTGTTACTCAGCGGTCGGGTAACGTGTACCATGTTTGTAATATACACTCTATAATGCCAAGCAATGGTGAGATATTTATTTGCTCATATGTTTAGAGAATATCAAGCCGCTAAAATGAGGACTTCAGGGAGATACCTGTTTCATTATAAAATATAATTTGGCATCTCAATCTCCTGCCATGAATAAATATTAATCGAGATTCTATTCAAATTAAAATATTTCAATTTCAGCATACAGATAGATGTGGAGCCCATTTCCCTGGACAATCTGCTGATTTATTAATCAAAATGCTTACACATATACATCTTCATGTATAATACACAACCGCATTACTGTGAGAAGCATTGTAACAATGTTAACTAAAACCTGTCAATCAACCCAGCGTAAAATCAGCCAAGTTGGCTTTCAGGTCTTTAGTCTTCTTAAATCAGTCAGTTCTGCTCCATCAGTCTTCGTTCTACAATATTAATGATCATAGTAATGGACCACAGGACACTGGCAGCGAATGATTACACAGGAAATCCACGTCATAACCGCCAATGATTGGGTAAATAAATAATGTGGCATTTCAGGTGCCATCTACTGGTTAATCTCTGCTTGATGGTGACCGCAACATAAAGGTGATGAAATATTTAGGTATTAGTTCAGAGTAAGGGGTGTGCTACCTGCCCACGTAAGTGATTTTACTAGGGACTGATAAATATGATGAAAATAAGACCACAAAAATTAAAATTAAAATTTTACATTTATAGATGTAAAATTAGACATTTGGATTAAAGGAGGGGGGGGGGGGG
>JAOVYU010000067.1:6467299-6481152 GCA_025674565.1 Synodontis membranacea
ACACACACACACACACACACACACACACACACACACACACACACACACACACACACACAGGCTTATGTAAGGAGCACCTTTGTAAGCTTCTTATACACATAGTACATAAATGCAGTTTTTTCAACCAAATTCTCTCCAAAGCTATTTGTATTTTACCTTGCTGAGTAATTTTATCTTCTACCACAATGCTATTGAATGAATGAATTCTGACTGGTCAGAACGTTCACAGAATATTATATGTTGGGTGATCAACATAATCAAGCTGATTGATATTTAAACTTTTAAATATTTAAGCACACAAAAAGTAAGCATTCATATGGTAATAGTTTCTGTAAGGACGCATTTATTTAACCTTTATGGAAGGAGTGTCAGGTATCAGTGCTTTATAAAACTCAACAAGTTATTCCCCACAGAATGTTCATCTGTAGTGCTGAGGTCTTTGTGCTTTTGTGCTTTCATAATATCACTATAAAATGTCATTCCAAAATATTAACCCTAAACATAACAATACTAAACAAAACTATAACTATAACTTTAACTTAAATAGGAACTATGGTATGTTACTAAATGCAATCCTTGGAAATCGTTGTGTTATGAGAGTTAAATAACACTTCAGGATGTGCTGTTATTGGAAAATAATCAGTTCTGGGTTGGTAATAGTAACATTTATTTATTTATTTATTTATTTATTGGGAAAAAAAGAGCATGTTTCACCTACAAGCCTGTAATTACTTGATTTCATCTAATTAACAAAATGACAATGAGCTATTAAATGGCAGGATGTACCAAATATAGCCATGTCTTCTGTCACCGTTCATGCAAGGATGCAAAATCAAATTTACGAACTTTCTTAAAACTATCAAGAAGTGTTAAATGTTAATAGACATTCTGGTTCAACTACTTAAAGGTGGTTTTGAGATTCTGCTCGAAACCTTGCTAGTTAATTAATGCTTTAAAAACGGCAACGAAACCTGCAATCAGTACACACAGTAGCTACGATACACACTGCAGTGCTCCTGTTTGAATAGTCTGACCTTTTTACGCAGAAACTAAGACAAATAACCGTCAGTGCACTAAAAGTCATCATGAATCATAATGAAGTATTATAAACTACCTTCTGGGTTATGAAAAGTATTGCGTACCAGACTCTCCTGCGAAGCACCTCGGAAAATAATTCACTTTTGATAAATGTCCAGAGACAAACCATTAATTTTACATCGAAGAAGTTTCTGAGTGGGAAGAGCTTCATAAAGACACAGCTCAGATTATAACTAGGATTTATCCACATACGCACTGATCTATAATACTAGCTATTTTGGTCATTATATGTTCTGTTTCAGCGTGTGAAGTTTTTTTTCAGACGATCGGTAAATTTGCAATTGTGTTAAACTCTATGTACACATGTTCAATCCTTCTTATTCTGTATCCATGGTGGAGTTCTGCGTTTCTCAGCCCCCTGGAGTAAAATTGTTCCTGACAGTTAAATTCCTACAGTAGAGAAAGCAAAATCTCGGTCATTATGGCTAATTTCGTGTTTCTCAGCCAATCCCTCACCATTTTTGGTCCTAATTGGCTATTTTTCTTTATAAGAAATTAAGCATTCAAACTTCATTTGCATCCTTATTTTTCAATTTACTGCCATTGTAGTTTAATTTATTCCATATAATTCCTTTCACTGAGAAGGACATTAATCATTCCCCATTCCTTTTACTGCCAAGGGACGTGTCTTCGCTCTTTTCTTTAATCGATATCATGAAAGCTGCTTTTTATTTTTCACTGAGTAGGGAAAAAAAAAAAAAAAGATTTTGCCAAAAGCTATCTGCTTGCTTCGTGCTATGAAAGTGACGACAGCTGGCATTTCCTCGATTATTTCAAATTCGTATTGCAGCTTGGTTCTGATTTTAAGGAGACTTAAAAGTCGTCCTATTTTAGATCATCATGAAAAGCATTTTAAGAAAGCTTCAGAGGTTTTGTGATGCACTCACAGTTGTTCCGTTGCCAGGTACCATTTTTCTCTCTCTCCCTCTGAAACTCGAGACAGACAAAAATACAGCTTATATGTTACAGAGAAACCATAAAGTCCTCTATCCTGAAGGCTCGTGGCAGAAAGGTTTACTTCCTGTTACTAAACGATGATGCTGGAGATTCCACTTTCACCATAAAGCTGCACAATAGCAATAATTATAATTCATTATAGTTGCTAAACAACACATTTTAATCAGTTCGTCATTAGCCTTAGATCATGTGAAGAAGCTGTGATTATAGGAGCAATAAGGGATCAGAATTAAGAAGCTATTAATTCTACAGAGCCATGCTGATGTTGAAAATGAATCAACACCTTCTGACCAATCAGATTCAAGAATTCAAGAAGTCTGCGGTATAGTAAATGTAAAACACACTGGAGTTGTGTGGTTTAGGTAAATGAGGCAATTTCCTTCCATATTACTAACCCAAACACAAATTATAATCAAATGATCCTAGAAAAATTCTCAGTTCTCAGTTTCTGTGGTTGAAACCTTTGCATCGGCACGAGCTAACAAAATATGCATAATAAAGCTTAGTGGAAACTTTTGAAGGGCAACAAAACAAGGTTTAATCTTTCTTTATCGTTGCACTGTTCACAAACAAAACCTAGAGTAAAGTTGAGTTGATTAATGGCGTACATTTGTCCGTCAGTGTGCTCATAGACTTGTGCATTCAACCCGTTCAGTCTCTCCAACCGTTCATTAACTTTTAACCTGAAGACTGCATTCAGGCCTGCGAAAGAAACATAGTCCCTTGAAGACAATCTATTCATTAAAATAATATGATCGTTTAATGAAAGTGCTATTAAGATATTCTCCAGAAATAGTGTTGGTCAGCGGTTTTCCCCAACTTGGCCTCCTTAATTACATCATTCTTCTGCTGTCATTAAGGGTATTAAAAATTCATTAACGAGGAAAGCACTGCTGAGCAGCGGCAAATCAGATGAAAAAAGTCCCTCGATGTGCTTTTAAAGGCCATCACTGTCATTAAGAGACTCTTAACGGCATCGGCTGGCATCTCATCAACCTAGTATTAATAACCCAGGAGTCTGAAAAGGACAAATGGCAGTCAAAGTATACGGTCCACATATTTATAAATGAAAAACGGCTCACAGCACGAACGCAAAATGGAGGACTTTTACTTTATCGTTGACTAAGCCTAGAGTATAATGAATAAGAATGCCTATCATGGGGCAAGGTTTTAAATAAGGTATTCATGCATTGAAACATTTCATTTAAAATACTCAAAAAATGAAACTGAGAGTAGGTAAATAACTTTTAACCTAGCCCATTAAACACACTTTGATGTCTTCCATCAGGTTTGGAGTCGCAGTGCCTCGTCTTGTATCTTCGCCTCTTGCAGTGAGAGTGTTTTCTTTTCTATCGCATTTTAGTCCAACACTCTCCTCTAATGCCCTCATTCTTTACTTCTAGCTGTACTTAACATTTGCACCCCATTTTGTCAGTCAGGGCCCAGTGACTCAACAATTTCGGTGCAGCTTTGGGGCCTCTGTGTAGTGTTCAGTTCTTCTCGACTGAGTGAGCAGCACACTGGATGTATACAGTAGAGTTTTATTGATGCGACCGTGGGCCTCTCTCTCTCTCTCTCTCTCTCTCTCTCTCTTTCTCTCTCAGTCCCTCTGTTCATCCGTGCCACAGAGCCGCAGGTGATCCGACACAGATCAATTTATCTGAGCGCGAGCAGCAGGCAGTGAGACGCATCTTTACGGAGGAGCAAAGTAAATAAATACATGGGTGAGAGAAAGAAAGTAAGAAAGAAAGAGAGCCCTGAAGTCAAGAGCTTCGTTTATACGGTAAGCACTTCTACAAGCCTTATTAACCAATCATTGCAAATAAGCACACTCATACCTGAACATGTACGTGTCTGTGTATGTTATTTATAATTCATTATCGTAGTGTTTTTCTCACTTTGTCACTTTCGTTGGTCATGCAATTAGTTACTAACCAAGTGTTGACACTATACTTAGAACAAATGACACCTACAGTAGATAACATTTAAAAGCTTTATTTTGAGCTGTAAAAAGAATCCTGATTTATTTAAATTGCCGACCCTAACCGAGTGACGTAATTGTTGCCATTAGGTTGTGTTATGACACTTTCTGGGCCGTATAGAATGTCAGACATAAAATAGCTCGATTACATTTCCAAAAGATGCTCTACAGTTGTTCCCTGAACTCAGCGGTGGTGGAAACATCGATATGAGAACCTGCTGTATACTTCACTTCAACTTTATTTTCATTAATCCAGTACAGCACAGCATGATGTAATGAAGAGTTTTCTTACTGTTCTCTTTTTGGTTCAACATGCATCGCAAGCACAAAGAGACAAGATAGACAGTACAACACTACAATACTGGAAGTATATACAGTGCCAAAAAAAACCCCCAATATTTTAAGAAACTGCAACTACTGTATGTTAAAAACTGTAGCGGTGCAAAAGAAGGGATTTTTTTTTCCATTGGCTTATTGTCTAACAATGTTACACAGAACATTTCTAATAAACATTTTTAACACTGTCACCGTTGCTGGGGTGTGTATATTTTCTAGAGGAATAACATTAAAGTAAAAAACACATTTTCGTTTTATTAATACTAATTGCAGTGCCATGATACTAATGACAGTCCTATCCCTTAAGTAAAATATTTTAGATTTCTTCTTAGACAGTTATTGTGACAGTGCTGTGACACTGTAATGACAGAGTTACATATGTTTTATTTCTATTTGACCTATAAGTGCTTCATATATTGCTTATAAGAATATGAATGTTTATATCAATGCTCTGATACAGAAGTGACATAACCTGAAGATATGTATGTTTTCTTTCAAGTAAAGTGTTACATATATCTGCTTGTAAGATTATTATGAAACCTTATGCCAGTGCCTTAACACTACAATGACAATGAGTTATGTACTGTATATATTCTCTGGCTCTTAAGTAAAGTGTTTTATTTTTTGCTTAAATAATTATTATAAATTCATATGTCAATGCTGTGACATCATACTGACAAATTTATGTATTTTCTCTGGACCCTAAGTAAAAAAAATAAATAAATAAATTTCTTAAATATTAATGATTATTATGGATGCATACGGCAATGCCATGTCACCATAATGACAAGGTTATATCTCTAGCCCTCAGGTAAGGTGTTTTATATTTCTACTTAGATGATCATTACAGTATGAATACCCTTGGCAGTACCATGACCCCACAGTAACAAAGTTATGTATGATTTCTCTAGCACTTACGTAAAACATTTTATATTTCTGCTTATACAGTTGTTATGAATGCATGTATGAATGCTATGTAACCTTAATGACAAATACATATATCAGTGCTGTGTAATAATAACGACAGAGTTACATATATTGTCTCTGGACCTGAATAAAGGGTTTTATGTCTTGTAATAGTTTCATTTTCAATGGTGCTTAAGTAAAGTGAGTTGCTTAGTATGCTTAGGAAGATTTATTTATTTATTTATATATTTATTTCTTTATTTACAAATGCTTAGTACAAGGCCATGACATGCCAAGAATGAGAAAGAGTTTATGAATTAGCTGCTATTTGAATAAACGGACAAAAACATTTATGATAAGCTGACACCTGGTAATGTTCCTCATCCTGGACACGTACATACACAAGAAAACAGTACAAGGCTTGATTCTGCGGTCGACTCTGACACAGCCACCAGTACGCCGCGTGTGTGAGTGTCTCCGGTACAGCAGGATGCTGGTGGACAGTGCTCTGATATGAATGCTGGTTAGAAAGAGAGCCTAATCATGCTGATAGGATCCTGGCAGGGGTGCCTTTATTCCGACATGAATTAAAGACTGAAGACTGGACTCACACAGTGAAGATACTTAAGCCAATCTCTGTCACTAACACACACTTAGTGCTAATGTCCCCCCACTCTGGGAGCCATGCTGTTAAATAGCCCGAACAACAGGACTTATTTTCGGCTTATTATTATTATTATTATCCGACCACCGTGAGGGTCCGTGTTGGTTAATGGGAATTGTGGAAAAGTGGAGTTTATTAAGAAGATTTCTATGTTGTTGTTGTTTTTTTTTTGTTTTTTTTTTGCATGTGTTTACACAGAGAGAGGAATGTCAGTGGCCTGCTGAAAGAGTCCTGTTCTCTGTTTTGTAAATGCTTAAGCATTAAATAAACTTTGTTTAGTAACTTGAGGACTATCAAAACCAACGCATAAAACCATAACAAACTAAATAAAGGAGAAGTGGTTAAACGTCATGCAAATGAAGTTGCAAGGAACAGGAACAAACAGTAACTTTGTCCCTACAACCTAATAATCTTATGCTTTCGTATAAACTGAGTCATGGAAATCACTTCCAAACAACAAAACCAAATAACAAAGACTACTGGGCAATAAAATAGCTTAACTATGCTTCAATTCCATCAAGTTATGCACTCGGTTGACTACATACTGTACTGTATGTTCCTAACCCTTTTTAATTTACTGTATTTATTGAATAAGTCATTGCAAAATGATATTCTAGAAGTTAAATAGCTAAATAGTAGGCCGGGAGTGTAAGGGGATGAAATGCACATATTGGCATAAGCTCACACTTCTTGGCAATGTGAATGAATTAAAAGTTAGTAAAAGTCTTATAAAAAAAAACAAGAAATGTTTATCTTGGTGGTTTGGGTGAGAGAGCATAACATTTTTCCAAACATCCAAATTTCAATCCAGTTACATCAAACACTCTTTTTCAAATCTGTATGGTTTTCTTCCACGAGACCAGGCCGACAGGATCAGGTAACCTGGAGAGTGTCTTGATTAAGTGATGTTCATTTTTTATGTTTTACATAAACCTTTGCTTAATCAGGTACTCTCCATATCAAAAGACACATTAATCCCTTTCAGAGAGATATATATATATTTTTTTATGCCTAACATGAATAACACAAGACGATCAGACTCCATCTTTGCATATGCATTGATATCGTGGTGTCTCGGAGGGTATTTGTCACAAAAGCTTTGTGCTTGTTCGATTTGAATGGGGAGGAACCGAACTCAAATGTCCCCACAGGACTGCAGCCTCCCTCCGGCACAGTTTTCCCTGAATGTGTTTAACCCATAATGTGAGAGGTAGTAAATCTTGTGTGCGTCTCATCTGGTGTAGCAGAGACAGGCTGCTTAAATACAGGATCATTCAAATCATTTCGCAGCTATCTCTAGCTGCGTGTGTGTGAGAGAGTGTGTATGTGTGGGTTGATGTCCCAAGTGTGTCTTTCTCGGCCTCAGGCTCTGCTTCCCAACAGAACTGGTTTTAGTGTTTCAGTATGGCAGAGTGTCTGGGAACATATTGGCCATGACATAAAGGATGGATATGTTAATACGATAGAGTGGGAGAGTGAGACAGAGAGACAGATTCACAGAGGACTAAAAAAATCCCACGTCTCATGCTTCTCAGAATATTGTTTGCAATAGCTTTAACCTTAATCTTTCCTTGAGATCAGTTCCGCTCAGATAAGAACGTTTAATTTGTTCAGAGAGTTCAGGAATGGTGCATCAGCTGTAACTCTTATATTTTCCAGACCTCTCTTTGTGCAGATTTGGACAAAAGCCACAGTCTCCTCTTTCTGGCAAAGCCATTTTATAATCAATCAAGCATGGCCCTCTCTTTAAAAGAGGAGGAAGACATTATTCGGTGTCTGTCCTTGTGATCAGGAGCCCACGCAACCACGGATGAGTAGTTAAAGGAACAAAGTAAGAGCAAGAAGACAATGGACTGTTGTCACGCAGAACAGGTTCTAAGAATTTCCTAAAGTACAGTGTCTTTAAATCAGGGATGTGAATGTCATATTATTTTGGAATTCCTACTATTGCACTGTAGCTAGAAAAGCTATTGGTCATAGTAGTTATGTGCTTAATATATTATCACCCACATTACATGGAACAGGATGAGTTTTTTCTGAGCGACAGACATCTTTTTTTTCAATAGTTCCCAATGAGGAGTGAGTGTTCTGAAATTGCGACTGCCTAGAGAGAAAGCGCTGCAGTCAGAGTACTCTGCCACTTTTTTGTGTGGTAGCTCTGAGTGTTTTGCATAGACACTTTCTGAACTTTTCAGAAAGGTGCTGGTGTCATCACTGTTACTCCTCTTCAGGCAACCAATCATACACTGGCAAGTAGTGATATGTTTCCAAGATATTGTTTTCATAAAAGCAAAACCAATATGCATTTTTTTTTTTATGAAGCCAACATTTTTTCTGCCAAAGATAAACACTATATGCACTCCCCAGCAACTTAGTGCTTTTCTGGTAGAAAAAAAAAACCCTTCTATTTGTACATACACCCTTATACAATAGATATTCAGTATAGCCTTACAGTATATACCATATAATTATCAAAAATGTCTGGTATATATATTTTACTTTAATCATTTCATATTGCAAAAGTAAGTGCATAAGTACATGAAAACATGAAAAACACCCAAATAAATAGACATCAATGATTCACAAAAGACTTTCTTGAAAGGCAGATCTCCAGATATACACCCAGGACTCCTTTTTAACAATATGATCTTACCGAACGTTCTGTATCCTTTCAGCACATTTACTGACATTCTTTTATACGAGTGTATACTGCAATTAGCAAAAACCTCACCATCTAGTGTTACCCAGAAGACAATAGGTTTCCTCCTTGAGCCTCAAGGTTTCTTCTTCATGTCATCTCAGGGAGTTTTTCCTTAACCCTGTCGCACCTGAGCTGCTCGGTAGGGAACTAAATCCACATCTGAATTCCTGTCCATCTGGTAAGTGACAATGCCTTTTGTCAAACACGACACGATAAATGATAGTAAAATCGAACTGAAAAATCATCCTACTATAGATGTCACGGAACACAAGCAGAAATCTCCCTCAGACTTCCCTCATTAACATACGTTTTTATTGTCTCATCCCCCTACTTTCATTCCCTCTCTCTGACTATCTCCCTGAATAGATTGTGGTAATGAAACGGCCCCTGTTGAGTATTTTAAAAGACCTCAAAGATCTATAAACAGACAAGAGCTAAAGTGTATCTCTAGGGCAAAGACGATAGCATTACAAATCGAGCAGCTTGTAAACTGTCTGTACATTTGATGGAATAACATTTAATGATGGTCCAGAGGGAATAGGGTTATTCTGAGCTTTTGTGTCCCTTTTGGCAAATCTTCCAGCCCTTGGGATAAAACACAGTTTACCATGATGCTGTGCTAGTTTTCCATATCAAGACACATACCATACCAAGACTTGTGCAAAGCTTCATATGACAAGATTTGCATTATGACTCCCTTAATGAACATTCTTTACTGTATTCGGTAACTTTAACATGATAATGTTGAACATAGCATTAATGAAGGCCAATGTTTATTCAATCCATGACTAAATAATAAAAAAAAAAAGTCAAAGAATAAATCACGACAATGTTATAGAATATTTACAGAGTGGTTGAATTCTCAGATCTGATTGGTCAGTAGGTTTGTATTATTATTATTATTATTATTATTATTATTATTATTATTATTATTATTATTATTTTATAAAAGCACAGGCTGTAACATGAACATTACTTTTTATATTAATTATAGTAATAGTAATAATAATAATAATAATAGTTATTTTTGTATAAGAACAGCTCATGCACATGGACTTGGATTGCTAATGATACTCAGAATTTAAGGGTGATAACAAATGGGTTTAAAAACGTGTTGTTTTTTACCAAATAAAAACATACGATATTAAGCATTTATGGACAAAGATCCTCATGTTTCAGGGTTTTTAAATTTCCCAGCTCAATTAAGTGTAAAAGAGGAGTTTTCACTTTCTGGTTTCTCAGTAAAATGAAAAGCCGTATTTTTATTTATTTATTTTTTTTATAGGAGAGAGAAAAGGAGCTGCTGGTGATGGAATAACTGTTTATTGTTGCTATAACATAAGCAGTAACAGGAACTAACCTGTCTTACAGACATCACCAATCATTAAAACGAACTATACAGTAGATCATTAAAATGCGCAGCGAATGAAACCCAGTTATCATCAGCAAGTTGTTGTGGTATAAGTGGAATAACACTCTTCAGACTGTTTCATAGGAGAATAGGACAATCTGATTCAACCTTTGCTGTAATATGAACTTATTATGTTTGTAAAGATGTTGATTATTTGGATTATTTGGAATGGTTAAAGGGTGGTAAGCTGGTACAGTGGTTACCACTGTTGCCTCACACCAAAAAAAAAATAAAAGGTTCTGGGTCTGAAGTGCCAGCTGGAGTTTGCACTTCCTCACTGTGCCTGAGTGGGATTTCTACAGGCAGATTATGTCAGAATCCTAATCCTGAAGTCAGCTGGGGTTGGCTCCAGCTTCCCTGACACTGAAGTATAAGCGGTATAGATAATTAATGGATGGCAGATTTATTTATTTATTTTTTTTAAAAAGGTGCATTAATGCTGTAGTTCCTGTTTTGGTCATGTTAACTAACGAATTAAATAACATTGGTTACAGGAACCTAATCGTAAAGCATTAACTTTCATGTTACAAAGAACATTCACAAGTCCTAAATATTGTAAACTAACCAGACTGATTATATCTGGTTTATCAAGATTACTAAATCTTGTTACAAGTACCATTACTAAATAAACTTACTAGTGCTACGATCAGTGTCCGATATAATATGCAAAATTGAATTCTCAAAATGACAAGGTCAAAGTCAGTGTTATAACAACGATAAACATAAAACAAAATCATATACTGAAGACTGCTCATTATTTCCTCAGCAAATAAGGGAAATCTTCTTAGGAAGCCAGTGCATGTAGCTCACTTGATCACTGATCCTGCCAATACCGCTGATCATTATGTTCAGTCTTGCAGCACTCACTCAGCGACGGCATTTTGCAACAATAATCTGTGTTGCACAGACCACTGGACATGAAGTATATATGTTAAACATGGTGTTTTGAGCCATTTGGCTTCTGTTGTATTGCTATTACCCTTTTGAATGGCAGAGTCTTAGTCAATTCCCGTATAATTGCATACACAATTAGAAGCATTAGGTTTTGAATTGATCCAGCACATGACAAGTCTGGTGTCTCAGATTTTTTTTTTTTTTACCGAACTCTAAAAACACTTTATGCATACAGGCAATATTCGTTCCTCTCAAGCCGTGTGCTCCATTTGGCTAATCAGAAAGTGTGAGAGGGAATAGTTTAGGTTTAATGAACTGGACAAACATTTTATTATCATACCATTATGGATCTAACGCTTGTACTCTTGAATAGGAGGAGACGAAGTGTGCAACAAATGCTTTAGTCTCTTAAGGGTCTCTAATCAGCTAGTTGGTTGGGTAAAAGATAAATGTGAATCTGCGGAGATTTTTTTTCTCTTTCTCTCTTCTGCTTCAGTTTATTGTTTTGTCAGAAGCTTTTCTTTTCTTTTTTTCTTTTCTTTTTTTTTTTTGCATCAAATGAAACATTGCCTTTCTCTGTGTACCTTGCCCAAATCAATTTACATACTCACTCCACTGCAGAGCTAATTTCATAGGTTTATTTCCCGAAATGAACCCTCTTCATCAAACCCATTGATCCTCGGAAATCCAGAGCAATATCACTGTTTGTATAATAAATTGACTTATGATTCAGGTATAGTTCAGGGTGGACCGAGGGAGGGGTAGGTGGGGTGAAGAGCAAGAAAAATGTCTGTTTAGATCGTGGTGTGCGCGTTAGTGTGGTTAATTTAGAACATTTAAGCTCGGGAATGAGCTTCTCCATCAAATGGTCCTGCTTCCATTTGCATTCCTTGCATACGAGTCAATTTACGGCTGACCCGCGCCATAAATCACTGACAGGCTTGGGCTGAGTATGGGCCTCCAGACATTAGCCAAGTGCTCACGGCTTTTAAAAGCCAATTTAAAAGGCAATTTTCACAAAAAAGCAGAGGTTTTGCTTACAGCTGAGTCTCTACTAGTTCAGCAAAATCTGAATTAACCTGTCTGACTGTTACAGAGCTTATAATACACTCAGGTTTACATAAAGTATGTCCATTAGGCTGAAAGTTTTCTTTAACAAAGGCCTTTATAATCATTAAGCTTAGCTTTAATAACGAAAGGTTTAATATATAAAGGATATAAAGAAAATAATTTCTTTTTGTACCGCAGTAAGAGTAACTACACTAATATGTAGTATGAAACTACACAAAATTTGTTTTTGGATGTGAAGTGATTGTCAGGGGGAGCTAAAGCTCTCAAAGGTAATGTGTAAGGAATTTGATTCAGGTTCAAATCTCCACCAGACTCTCTCTCTCTCTCTCTCTCTCTCTCTCTCTCTCTCTCTCTCTCTCTCTCTCTCTTTCTCTCTCTGGAGAAAGAGCAAACAGAATCAGGGTCTTGTTTAGAACTCAGTCTGATTTACTGTCAGAGTCTAAAGGCATCTATTGTTAAAAGATCATGAGTCAGGGTACACCATTCAAGGTTGCAGATATCATGTACTTGGGTAATGTTTTTTTTTTTTTTTTTTTTTTTTTTTAGAACAGAAGGAATTAACGCAGGTGGTAAAAAAAAAAAAAAAAAAGGAAGGACAAGAGCGACATATTCAGAAGATTCGTTATCCTGAAGGCGTCATAGCGCGTGTACAGGATATGTTTTCCTATACGGGTCAGAGTGCTCTGAGTCATAAGGAGAAGAGGTCTCCTGCATTTTACAGAAATAAGAAAATGATCTAAAAAAGGAAAATGATTTAGTAAAGGATAAAGGACAAGATATGAAAAAGGACAAGACATAATCTTACATAACGCAAACACACCGAAATTGTTTTTGAAAACAGAATCTTTATTACTAAAGATTATGACTTTACATATTATTTTCCTGTTGATAAATCTTAGAAAGACTTTTTGGACACTTATTCTCCAAAATAAATAAATAAATAAATAAATAAATAAATAAATAAATAATTTTTTTTTTTTTTTGTAGAAAAAGGCATTTGAATATAAAGTACATCGTAAAAAATTCAAGATATTTCAATTGCTCTAAAAAGAATTAATTACCATGATCAACACAGCCACCAGAACTACAAGTAGGAAAAAAACCCCTGAAAAATAAAAAAGTGCCCGAGGACTTTAGGACTCTGTTTACTTTGGCCTTTTTCTCCATCAATAACATGCGGCTAAGAGAGTGGCTCGGCGGCCGCTCAGGCAGAAACCTGTGCTCAGTAAAAACAGCCTCCACACACCAGCAGCGGGCAGGCAGGAAATAATTGATGACCCCTTTCACAGGATCCTCATACGGGTGTTGGGAAATCATTTTCAATCTTTGGCTTAGCAGATGAAACAAATGCTCCCAGCTTGCTTTGTCAATTCTCACTCCTTAGGTTCAAACAAAGTGGTTTTACCAGGGGACGGCCGTGAGGCTAGTGCGCGGGCAGCCATGCTGAAAATGTCCCTTGTCCTCCACAAAATGGTGCAATGTAGCATTTCATTTAGCAACACTTTGTTATTTGTCTTTGACAGAGTTGTAATAGGAAGAGCCTTCATATTCATTGACCAGGTGACCTTGAACTACTGCAGGACCGGAAGTGGAGACCTGAGCCGGGCCTAAGACAACTCTAAACTATTTCCAGCCTGCACTGAGGACACGAAGCAAAGACATACAGCACAACATGACAGAGAAAGATATCAGGAGGGAATGGAGATATGAGGGGGAGAAGGGGACTTTAGGGAGGGTGTGAGGGGGAGAAAGTTTGGAAAGCAGTGAGATAAACCAGGAAGAGGCTCAGAATTGTACAAAGAAAAAGGAAATTAAACAACAACAACAACAACAA
>JAOVYU010000067.1:6496812-6508521 GCA_025674565.1 Synodontis membranacea
GTACGGCTGCGTGTCTGAATTTAGATTCATCCAGAATTAAGAGAGTGATTATGTGTGTGTGTGTGTGTGTGTGTGTGCGTGCTGGGAAAGGGGGAGTTGTGGGAATGGTCATCATGATTGATGGCCCTTTGGGAGCTGTAGCCTTGGTGGCTATTGATTCACCCTCCCTTAAGTATCTATTTATTCTCTATCTACTATTTTCTCTCCCTCTCTCCTCTGATCAGTTCATTTACATTTCAGCCAGTCACTGTTGGAGGCAATTAGCTCCACAGGTTCATTAGAACTTCCACTGACTGATTCATTTATCTTTCTCTCTCTCTCTCTCTCTCTCTCTCTCTCTCTCTCTCTCTCTCTCTGTGTGTGTGTGTGTATGTTTATATATGTGTATATATTACCTATAGGTTAGGACATGAGCTTCATCATGGAGAGGCATGTTCATACACATGTGTAAATACAGTAAACTGGCACCACAAATAACATGAATTAACATTCCAGCCTCCTTGACTAAGATGAATCAGATAGTTAAAGTTCCACTATGTAGGATTCTACCATCTGAAGGCCCCTCCCATACCCCTCCCTTTCCGAAAGTGTGTGTTAGAGCATACGGTGGCCGCCAGATGCCCGTAGCGTTCGTCAAAGTACGTACATTCACACCCCATTGCTTTTTCTGTGCTAAATAATAAGTATGATCCTCCATTTTCCAAAATTTCGGTTCTCAAACTTTTTAGCCAGCACCAGCAAACACTGATTAGTCTAATTTCTTCTTCCTTTCTTCCTTTCCTCTTCTTTGTCATCCTTCTGGGGCTTCTTTCTGGATTCACACTGCCGCTTGTACAAATGGGAAACACGTAGAAGAAAGGCGCTCCCTAGAGGTTTGTCTGTTCTGGGCTTCTGTAGCAACGCAACACGGCTGCTCTGAGGAAGAGGACATGCTCCCTTATGTAGATATAAAGGACTAATTCTAAGCTTATAAAAACACAATGATTCATTGTTTCACGAAATTATACACTAATGAAAACATACTTACGAATATCATATTCCATTTCTGCTAATAGTTTCCCCCTAAATCCTACACAGTGGAGCTTTATTCATCTAAAAAGTGATTTTTTTCTAAACCAACATCTTATTTTTGTTCCTGGGAGCTGGGGTAAACAGTAATGATAATGAGCATGAGAATGTTTTAATGACCACTATGCATTAACCCATAAGAAGTCTAATTTTGGAAAGGAGTGGGGTTCAGCTCAGCATCCAATCAAATCTGCTCTCATCCTGATTTTATTTCAAGATTATAGCGGTAAAATTAGCAGCTGGATACATTTACTGTACAGTATGTCAGGAAATTCTTTGATGGCAATAAATTTATCGAGTCAGGTCGTTAATTAGTTTTGTGCGGCATTTCCCCATTCTTTTTAACTCTGTGATTTCTGCATAATAGCTCGTCAAATGTTCCAATCAATTTGACAACCACAACGGTTGTAGCTTCTGATTTGCTAAAGATTCGGCAAATTCGGTAAGTTGTTTTTTAATTAGCATAGGTAAAAGTTTGTTAAAGGTTAAAGGTCAACTGTGTAGGATATAGGGGGATCCGTTAACAGAAATGGATTATAATATTCATGAGTATGTGTTCATTAGTGTACAATTAACTGTAACTACTAATACCCTTTATAGCTATATAGAGAGAGGGTCCACTTCTACGGTAACACTGTGTTGTGCCGCTACAGTAGCCATGAAATAAACGAACCTCTAGACGGTACGTTCCGTGTTTCCCGGTTTTACAAGTGGCAGCATGAATCTGGAAGGGAGCACCAGAAGGAAGAAGAAGAAGAAGAAGTAGAAGAAGAAGAAGAAATAAGAGGATCAGTGTGTGCTGGTGCTGGCTAACAGGTTTGAGAACCCAAATTTTGAAAACTATAGGATCAGCAAAAAAAAAAAAAAAAATATCAGCAAATTGAATATTTTGAGATATATAATTCAATTAGAGATACAAATATGTCATTTTTCTTCATAATCACCCTCCTTTTCAATACACTTCTCACACCGTTGCGAAAACTCCATTGCTTGTGATTCTTTATCCAATCAGAAGAAAACTTTTTTTTTGTTGTGCCTTCAGAATGCACCGCTTCTTTGACCTCATCATCACTCCCAAATCTTCGTCCTCTCAAAGCATCCTTCAGGATAAATCCAAACACAGGATGATCAGAGTTGCAAGATGAAGGCAACTCTGATCAAAACCTCTGTATGGAGGTTGCTGTATGATCTGAAACCTCAACCTCTGAATGGTGTTAAGAGTCGCTGTGACTGTATAAGGGTGTGTGTTATCATGAAGTCCTCTGTGACTCTGCCAATGCAGGGGTCTCCATACTGCTGTAACATTCTTCTATGAATTTCACAAGTTTTCACACCCCCACCACCACAAAAATCTGATGACTGCTCGTTGCTCCTCCACGGCATCTTTTGGACAATGTCAACACATTCACTAAGAATTTATCATCCCTGAGCTGGAGAATGAAATGCCGGCGGTTTTCGTTTCATGAAATACTGTCAATTTGCTGTTCCCTCATATTTGTATGATCACTGGACATTCTAATACACGCTTGGAAAAGGAGGGGTAAGGGAGGGGCATTCAGTTGGTTAAATCCTGCATAGTGGACCTTTAAAGTATGGTGACATAAATTGAGTAAATTTTGTAAGTGAGGTATTTATTTTAAGTCACATTTAAAACAACATAAGTTGACCAAAGCGCCTTTCATAGTTAGAATCATATAAAAGATGGAGCCTAAAATGCAGGTGTAAAGTATAAATTAAACATGCTAAACACTTAAAACAATGATTAATCAAAGGCAAAAGATATGATACAAATCTGCGTAAAGGTTGTAAGATATTAAATAGCCATTCTAACTTGCATTAACTCTAAGAAATACCTTTGGAGATGAAAACTTTAGCCAGAGTATGCTCAGAGTATGCTCAGGGTCATACTGAATCATTCATTTCTGACTGTAAAACTAGCAATTGCATAAGTGACGCAAAGAAAACATTATCTGTTATGCACAACGCTATGTTATACCATTAACCTATGCTTGCACCTGCACTGGAAGAGCGTATTTATCTTCAAAAATGCACATTACAGGATTGCAGAGGGCAGAGGATGGGCTCAAAACATGAGCAGTGCTAAAGTGAGCACTATCACTCATTTAATCCAAAGAGTTCACTTCTAAAAGAACAACAGAATGCATTCTCAATCTGAGGACTTGGAGGCACCGTTGCTCTTCTTTCAGTCATTATGTGACGTATCAGCCTCCATCTGCACGATCATGTGACATACTTAAAGTCTGTGCATTCTTCACGGGGTGCTCTAAAGCACTCAGTAGAATACAGCATCTCCAGTGGTTCAAATGCTATCTACATAGACGGCATGCGCTTGTTCCCAGGTTGGTGGTGCTGTAGGAGAAAGTCTGCCCCTGCAACCTACCCCACCCCATCCCCGTGGGGAACTGGCAAGGAAACTGGAAAGGACTGACGCACACACATGCGTACATACACACGCATTGCTTCCTGCGGGTCAAGGTGAAAAGAAAAAAGAAAACACATTTATTTTTTAACTTCCCTGGTTATTTGCTTCTTTGCGTCCCTTTTTTTTTTTTTTGCAGGAATTCTCCATTTCCCCATAAAATGAAAATTCATCTAGAATTACATCTTATGTCATTATTATGTTTATTAAGCGTGGATGATGTATATGGGTGGCACTGGCACACTGCTGAGAGCTTAATGATGCATAAGATTAAGCTGAAGTGCTCAGCTGTGCTGCTGCTTTTCCGACGATTCTCGCACATACACACACGTAGATACATAGCCACACACATACACACACTTGTACAGACGCATTTCAGACCCACAGACAAACATGGTTGTATAGCGCGTGGGTAGAATATTCGAGATGGAAACACTTTTGCCCCTGTCGGCTGCTCTACGTGGCGAATGTTCTCGTATCGACCTTGTTTGGAGACATATGTTTATCATTATGAATTTTGCAGCAAGATTTTTATTTTTATATTTCTGATGCTTATCTTTTTTTCATGCATGTTCTCCTATTCTTTCTGGTGGCTCTCTCTCTCTCTCTCTCTCTCTCTCTCTCTCTCTCTCGTACTCTCTCCATAACTGTCAGTGGCCCTGCGACATCACAGCCTATGACAAAAACATTATCCTTCTGCTGCTAAACAATCCAATAACGCTCTCTGCGGGGAGGAGGTTTAACCTTTCCTCACAGCTCCGGATGCTCCTTCCTGCCTCTCCGCGTGATGGCTGCCTTTGCACGTTCGAATCATTAGTCTCTCTAACCCCATCACAGCGCCTTCTATTAGTGCGCCAGAGCCCTTGCTGCCCCTTCCGATCCCCAGCGGACATGGCCGCCGCAAAAAACTAATTCTGCTTTTAATAATGTGTCAGGAGGAGCCGGGGAAGTCATAAATTATGTGGCAGAGCGACTCAGGAGTGGGGGCACTAGAGGGAAATTGGGCAGGAGGAAAAAAAAAAAAACATCAAAGCCTGAGTTTGACAAAGTTTGCAGCAGATAAATAATAACTTACAGATGGGATTAGTTGTTATGTCACGGCCGAGCAGGCCTGGAGAGGTGCTCCCAATCAGCTCCGCAAACAGTGAGGAAGAGGAAGAACCTGTCACTTGCTTTGGGCCTCTCTTTATCTTCCCTTCTTCTTTTACATCTATTTTCAAACTTTATTCCCTTTGTTCTCTCAGTCCCATGCAGATATCTTCATTATCCCCCAATTTTCTCTTAAATCTGTCCCGATGTTCCCTTTAGTGTGCATGAAGTCAGTTCTTCACAAATTCATGAGATTTCTAAGATTTAACTTTGAGCTAAAATAAAGCTACATTTCATACATTAACTATACATGCGCGATAAAATGTCAGTGAATTCCAGTATAATTGAAACCTAAAATAAAAAATTCAGACAAGAATTCACATGTTATTAACATGTTATTACACATTAAGTATATAATAATTACTCATGAATGGCACATTAATGTTACATTCCATGAAAAAGAATGAATGTAACACAAATTTTACATACTTGTATTCCTTCTTCAATTGAAAAAAATGTAGAGTTCAAGGATTTTAGGGATGTGGATGTGGGTTATGAATTATTAATATGAGTAAACATGATATTAAACTGTTACTGCCATGTAGTCTTACTTTTATTGCTATCTTAAAACAAACACGTCACAAAACAGTCAGACCAATAATATTAGTTCATCATTATAGAGAAACATTACAATGATGACATCACACAGCTGGACAGTAAAGTTATGACATCACTACAACATTATAGTAAATCAGAAGATTGTAATTATGATATCGAGCAATCAGAATAATTTAGATACAATCCGATAATAATCTCTGAGTTATTTGCTCATTATACATGTACACGTATACATGTAAATATGTATGTATATGTTTCAGTGAACAAATTCCAAATCAGTACAGGGACTTCAGGTTTGAGTTAGTGGACTAATTTAACACTGTGTGTGGTTTGTTGTTTGTGAATATGCAAGCAGAAGATTGTCAGCTGCAGGGTTATGCTCTTTGTTCTTGTGTCAATATTCCACAAACAATCAACATGCATCATAATCCCCTCCCATCCCCATCAGCCGCAGTCTGAAGCACCATCTCCATTAGCCAGCCGCATGCCAGTGACTTGATAAATGTCTCTGACCAAACGGAAGGAACTGTGTGAAATAAAGAGGCATGTTCCAACAAGTCCTGTCAAAACGGTATTGATTTAATCGTGCAGAAACCCACACACACTCCTGGGCAGTGTAGTGTGCAGAAGATCCGGTGCTCTCTGCAGAGGCAGGCGGTACAGATTGGGCACACCACAACTGTCCTCCTTTTTCCCATAATTTAAACACACTCGGACATACAGTACATACATATATACAGTACGTATGGATTTTTACCACCCTTCAGCTCTTTCTATATCTGTCTTGGCTTGATTGTGTTGTGTTTCAAGGGAACCAGCTGCATATAAAAGATAACATAGCAAAGTAAATAACCAAAGAAAATTATGATTTCCAGTCATTCAGGATCACTAACGGATTAAAGCTGACGTTACAAACGGTTCTCAGTGTTGAGAACGAACCTGTGAAAAGGAAATTGTGTACCACATATATTACATGCTGTGCTTATAAAACACAGTTCCATAATTGAAAAATTGTAACTATTGACACAACTATGGTCTTAAAGAAAATTTTCTGGATAGGTGGTTAATGTTAGAGTGAGGGGTAGGATTATTGATGTAAATAAATAAATAAATAAATAAATAAATAAATAAATACATTTTTTTTTTACTTTTTTTTTTTTTTTTTTTTTTTACATCTTCAGCTGAATGAAATTCTACATAGAATTTTTTTTTGTAACAGAGAAATAGAAATAAAGAGAAAGTTAAATGAAGTGGACATGATGTTGGGTCAATCCTGGTCTCCTCTTGACCTTGCCCCAAATCTCCAACATAATAAATCATCATATCAAGATTGACTTTCAGCTCAGTGGTGAAGACCCCAGAAAACAAATAATACACACACACACACACACACACACACACACACACACACACCCACACACACACACACAGGACAGGAATCTAGGCTACACCTAACTGGAAGCTAACGTAAACTTCAACGAAGTTGAAGACCGGATAAAAAGATCATGCAGATGAGATTCTTGTTCATAGCTGGCAGGAGTGGAAGCTGATGTAGTCCTCTGCTGTTGTAGCAAATCCACCTCAAGGTCAGGTGTGTGGTGAGTTCTGGGAACCTTTTGCCATGGTTTTAAAGAGTGGTTTAGCAGAACGCTTCTCATTAAACCACAGCTTGAACCAGACTGTCCATTTTCTCATCAACGATATAGTTTTACCCACAGAACCGCTTCTCGCTGAATGTTTTTGCTTGTTGTTTATTACTCCATTCCAGTGTAAATTCTAGAGACTGTTGTGTGTGAAATTTCCAGGAGATCAATCTGCTTCTGAAATGTTTGGCATCAACTACCATGCCACAGTCAAACTCCATAAGATCGTATTTTTGTCTGATGAGAACATTAACTGAAGCTTTTGACATATATCTGCATGATCTGCATATGCATACTAAATAAAACCTCTCATCTGAGACATTTCTTGCTTGCTTACTCAAAAAAAAAAAAAAAAAAAAAGAGACTGCCTTTGTTAAAGTGAACAAGCTTTCGTGTCAAATTTGTCACCTAGCGTGTTGATTTGTTTTCAGGTCACAGTGCAAGGTTTTCGAAAATAATCATCCAGCATGTCATGCAGGTCTAAATTTAGCTAGTGAGGCAAGTGAGCTAATTTTCTCATCAAGTGGATAGTACACAAAAATATGTTGTTTTTTGAGTCACTCTTGATCTTTGTGTCGATAATGAGGGGGCATGTGATTCATAGTCAGTATAATTAATAGGAATGTCAGGGAAATTATATTAATAGCATCTTGTGTGACATCAATTTGGTTTAGATTACCTTTTTGACAAGCAGTTTTAATTAAAAATATCAACACACGCTTTGAAGAACTGTAGCCATTTCTGGAAGATATCAAATATGTTGCCATCTGGTATTTTCAACCTGTCGTGTCTCATGGCTAATTAGAAGTAATGCACTCAAGTTGTTATAAGAGTTGGAAAAATGACACTGTCACTTTTTCAGCATGAGGTGTAAAATGTCAACCTGATCTCTGGTGAGATGTATTCGAATTTAAATATTTAAATAAGTCGGAGCAATGTGATTTGATTTTTTTTTTCTCTTGATTAAATGCAAATGAAGTGATAAGAAAATCTACTATGAATACGAACCCCCACCACCCCTAACCCCAGCCTCATCTGTAAGCTTTGGGGACCTAAGGGGTCAAATGGACTTACAGTAAACACTACCATTACAACAAAATGTCAACTTCCCACAACATTACAGAGCCATTTTCCGTCTACTGGGATCTCCAGAACTATTGGCACCCTATAGAAAATCAGCATAAAGTTCTGATTGATCACTCTTATTTCTATGATGAAATATTTCTATCCTCATTGGAAGTGGTCTCTTCCAGAATGACCCTGATCAAAGTGACATGGCATGAGGACTCAGTGAATGATTTGATGAGGAGCAATAGCCTGCACATATCCTGCACACTCAACATTATCTCAACCTAACCGGAGACCTACTGTATGGGAGATTTTAGAGTGATGTGTTAGAGAGCACTCTGTACCACCATCATTAAAACACTACTGCCCATGGTCTTGCAACCATTTTTCTTTGGTTTCAATCCAGATTCAAATAAATCCTAATCATCAGCATTCAACAGTACTAATAATTCTTCCTGATCTGCTCAATTTCTAAGAAATTTCCAAGGTGTGAACCAGAGTTATGAACCTTGCTCCTTATCCCTAAATATCCTTCCTTACTTTTTCCTTGTTTTGTTGAATCAATTATGATTAATAATAACACTTAAAGTAACATACTTATGGATTGTGTTCATGGGGACACCAAGATTAGCCTATATAAAGACTTATACAAGCTTATTACAATGATGCCAAGCAGACATAAAATCTGTACAGAGCGATGAATGTCTTTTGACATAATGCTAGTTAGGACTGTAAGGCTGACTTACAGTACTGTGCAAAAGTCTTGAGTCCCCCCTCATTTCTTCATATTTTGCTTCCAAAGAGCCAGACTTTCTTAAACTTTTTAATGTAGTCTTGAGGAATAGTTCTCCAAGCTTCCTGCATAACTTCATAGGCAAAAAAGCCACAATGGAACACTGTCAGTCATGGATTGGCCTTCCTAAAGCCTGGACCTCAAGATTATTGAAGCAGTGTGGGATCGTCTAGACACAGAATGGAACAAAAGGTAGCCAATGTCCAGAGAAGATCTTTGGAATGTCCTTCAAGAAGTCTGGAGAACTACTCCTGAAGACTACTTACAGAAATTACAAGAAAGCTCGAATAAGAGCGTTCAGGCTGTGCTGAAGAATAATGGTGGTCATACCAAATATTGACTTTAAACCTCATTAGAAGTAGACAAACTCTCTTTGTGTTATATATGGTATTCACATGTATGTTAGCACATGTTGCAATTAATCATTGTACCTGCTGCCTATATTAGTAGCAAATTATAAAGAAAGAAAGAGGTTTAAGGTGGCTTTTGCACAGTACTGTACCTGTATAAAAACTGTTTCAAGTAAGTTCATTGGAAAATAGTCCAAAGATGTGGTCTGTTGTCATATAACAGATTATGACGGTAAGATTCAGTCTTTATAAATGTTTATGAATATTTATGTTTAGGCTTGTGTTGATGTGGATGTCATCCTTTCTTTAAAAAAAAACAAAAAAAAACATCATTTTTAATAAAGTGTTATTAAAATAACCCATTACTAGCCTGAAAATTAAATTGTCATGTACTGTATCTGCTACTTCTTTGGCCCAAAAAATATTTTCCTCTATTTTCACTGAGCAGTGTTCTGCCTGTATGCATATAAACTGACTCACAGAACTACTTATGAACATTTAATTGTGACACTGTGATAAAAATGGTGAGAGTACTGGACAATAAAAACACCAACTGCTCAATATTTAGTATCACATAACCACACTGAATCCTGCCCAATACTTAGCGTGTACTCACATGAGGCATGGTTGCCTTGATCTCCCTTCTCACTCCCTCACTGGCCTGCGCTCACGCTGTTCCGTGCCTGAGCATGCCTACATCATGACGATGCAACTTTTTGTGTTTGAGTAAAGCGCTCTTGCATAACATAACCTAATAATTTTCATCACTGACTTCAATTTACTTTCATCAATAAGGTGAGAACCAGACCTATTATTAACCCAAATATTCTTGAATTAATTGAAAAGTGCATTTCATAGGGTATGAGTTCCATGCTTAGATGATTTGAGCGATCACAGTGATGTATATCGTTCGCAATCCCAACTAATCACGCTCGAGCCCTCCTCTTCCCAGAGGCCAGGTGTACAACACCAAAGTGTGGGACGCAGTGATCACACTAGTCAAATGAACTGGACTTTTGGGGGTCAAATGCACTTGGGCATTAAACAGATCACCTAGTGTGAGTTCACCCGTAGATCACAGGGAAGCAACAGGTGCCTGAGTTGTGTGTATGGGTGTTGTGTGCGTATGTGTGTGTGTATATGTGTGTGTGTGTGTAAGAGAGAGAGAGAGAGAGAGAGAGAGAGAGAGAGAGAGAGTTTTGACCTCATTGCTGACTCGTGTAGGCAGTCATTCTCCTTGGTAACTATGCGTCATGCTTTGTTTCATTTGACGTGTAATTATTTTTTCCATTAAACACACGGCCCATATTTCACTTAGAGTTTGCCAGCGAAATTTCAATCAGCCACGGCGAACACACACCGCAGAGGCAAAGCTTAGAAACATAACAAGATGCCAGACCAAAGGAAAATAATACACTGTCAATGTGTGGAGGAAACACATAACAAAAAATAATCATTTGTAATTTGAGGGTGACGCGTATGTTAAAGTGTCAACAAACACTGGAAAATATTAATAGCTTTCTGCCACAGAGGAAACAATACTTGATGGATATGCATTCATTTGCATATTTCCACTTTACATATGGACTGTAGTATGAGTGCTATTTTAATCACTGCTTTGACTACATAATAAGGAAAGGGTCGTAACCTATATAACCCTTTGAAAAAAAAATAATGCACTTGCATTATTGGCCTGATGCTGAACAAGTATCCCAGTGTTCATTATGGTGAGGCTAAATTGCCAAAGTTTAAAGGTATCATATGAAGCTGGACTACAATTTAAGACTTTATTTAACACTGTGGTGCTAATTGTGTTTTTAATGCATGCAAGCCTCAGTCCAAAATCATATAACACTGCAAGACATTCTCTAAAAGCTATACATCTGCCTACTTTTTTTTATTACATTTGTATTCATGTCGCAATATTTAAAAATGAATATGATGCAACAAAATATGCAGAACAAACATGGTACTGTAAATCTGCATGCAGGATAAAATCTTGATTGCATGCAATGTCTTTTTAAAATCCTTCTGTGGTACCTAGAATTAATTAAGTACTATGCAGTGCTGCTTGAAAGTTTGTGAAACATTTAGAATGTTCTATATTTCTGCATAAGTATGACCCTAAATCATCATCACATTTTCCCACAAGCCCTAAAATTTGGTAAAGAGAACCCAATGCGTGGAATACAAATGTTGCGTATTTGCGACGTCGCCAAACACAACCAATGCTGTCGTAGTTGCTACATACCACGTGACGGCGTGAAAGTGTCATAGGATGTGACAACGTGCAACCAGATATAAATCAGATCTAAAGAACACGTGTGCAAAGATGAATGTATTTTAGCGTTTCCGTTGGGGACGCATATTTGCGTTTTTTTACGCAGATTTCGATAGATACGGAAAACAACTTGTCAGAAGCATGTTGGAGGAATTATTTGAATGTTTAACATGTCTGCTTTTGAATGCCAAAGAATTATTGCATGTTAATGTTAATTATGCTACTATTATATTATAATTATGTTTATGTTATTTGGTTACGATTCTATTGCCACTTAAACATAGATATTCAAATGGGATTGCCAGTGCTCCCGTTGGTCTTAAAGGGTTAAACAAATGAGACAGAAATGTTATTCTAGG
>JAOVYU010000067.1:6515045-6525588 GCA_025674565.1 Synodontis membranacea
TATATATATAGCTTGACAGGAGAACAAGCTGTATTGATCAGACAGTTTAGTGCTTTCTCTGTTTCAACATACAGGTTTCAGCTCATTAGGTAATCATCAAGTCTTTCATCGAGTGAAACAGGTATGATGAATCTAGAAAACTCAGTGCAATGCAGAGGTGATTTAAAGCCAAAAGAGTGAAAGCACTTTGGTTACGTATTTTGAAAATGTAACATTTCCATTCTTTATTAGCTATAATAGGAATTTGTAGACTGTGTGATTTGAAAGTGGCTTAACTGTTTCTCCTGTTTTACATCAACAAGGTTTTTTTTTTTTTTTTTCTTGCAAGTTTAAATGCAGAATACACATCCAATCTAATGGCATCTCACTCCAATGTCATTAGTATCCGTAGCATTAGAAAAAAGGCTAATTTGGTCAGTGAAGCCTGACAGCATTTAGGCACTGTTAGCGTCTCGAAGCTATAGCAGCTCCGAGTGCTGTTGTGATGGGACATTATGAAACTAGGTAATGATAAGCTCCAGCCCTTAATCTGTAGGTTAGTGCTTATCCACACAGTCATCATCATTACAATATGGAAATATTACATAAAACACAAATAAAACACCTGACAATCAGGAAAATGAAAGTCACACTTGATTTGAGTGGGTTCATTATGCTTCTATAATGAAAGCACTAAAGCACTGGCTAATGTCACTTCTTAGCGATGCGTTTTGGTAATTGGGGCTCTTAGAACCGGGAAACAATGGCTCCATTTCACCTTGCTGAAGCCGGCCATGCAAATAACGCATGTACAAAACACATAAAAGCCATTGCCTTTGTTCTTTATGGCCCGTGTATGTCCTCTCCTCATCCTCTATCTACTGCCTTCCCTGTTCCAACAAAGGAGGAGGGTCACCCAACACCACCTTATAAATCTCAATGACAATGACACCCAAATGCCCAGAGCTTCAAAAAAGGTTTTAAATTATGGCAACTCCAAGAAACCCTTCGCATATTCAACTTGATTACTGTAAAATTGATAGCCAGGTAATTGATAATGCCTTGGTGAATAATGTTGTCAATTTTCTCCCTAAATCCCATTTTGGTGGCCATCTGGCCCACGTAAACAGCTCCCTGGGGAAGAGAGGTAATAGATAGTAATTACTCACAAGTCATTTATTCTTGAGGAGTGTTTAGCGCTTATCTGTTTTACAATTAAAATGGAGAACAAGCTGCTCCACACACTTATTTTCAATCTACTGAAGGTCCCAGTGCTGCTGACAACACTTGAACTTTCAAGACCTTCCTAATATCCCTTAACAGATAAAGGTGTGATTATGCATGCCTGTTGTTGTAAACAATGTTTTTTTATATATATATATGTATATTAGCTAATTTTAATCCAAGACGCTTCTTGGAAAACACTGCAGTTTTTGCATTTTAGATGTTTTTTGTATCGATATCGAATTTTGCTGTACAACTGGGAAAAAAAAATAGAGAAACTGTTTCACCAGTCGACTGCACTGTTTTACTACTCCGAATACATAGTTTAACTTGTATAACTTGTATAAAAGCATATTATTCACTAGTTTCTAGGATATTAGCCACAGTACAGTAGCTACAACACAGCTAAAAATATAAGCAGTTACAAGAGTGAAATAAATACGTCTGGCCCTTCCAGAAGGTTAATCGGAGTTTAATGAGTTAAAAATTTTGAGATTATCTATAAGTATTTAAGACTAGAGGAAGTCAGGAGTTAATTATCCATTGAAAACACTGTATCCTCAAGACTCACACAAAGTTATCAGGGTTCCTTAGACCAGCGTCCTGACAGACCCACATGGGTTTGCCTCAGTGAGAGAAAAAAAAACTACATAAATTACCTAAAGAATGATGTTGAGGCATCAACGTAAAGGAAGTAGATCTTATTGCAGATAATAAATGATCAATAAAGCCTCACAAGGAATTCATAGACATTATGAATATAGATTAGTTTGTGCAAGCTTTCATATGAATTAAATTAAATTTTTTTAAAGACTGCCAAACCTATAGTTAGTTCTAATGTGAATATATGATCTAGCTTTAACAAGTTTCTTCAACTTTTCAGTTGTGAGGACATAATGAATAAGTGGTTATTAGTCACCTAATTGCATTTTTAAATAAAGTTATAATTAGTAACATTTGTATTTCCTCCTTTCCTCCATTGCAGACTCGAGATTTACAGAATTACAATAAATATAAGGAGGTTTTTTTTTTTCTTTCTTGCCCACACCTTTAATCCTTATTTACAGGAAACCACATGTATTTTGCTGGTTTGATGTTAGACAGAGAATACGATTGGCGTAAATCCAGTGGCTCTGAAAGTGAAGGTCTCTGGGGAGGATGCCAGGGGTCATGGAGGTCATTTAGAAACGGCAGATTCACCGGTGTGGCATGCTCAGATTCACTCCAATGGACTGGACCCTGTCCAAAAACACTAAGCAACTACACACTACAAACAACATTACCATGACCTCATTCCTCACACACACACACACACACACACACAACCACACACATAGATCAAGAAAATAACGTCTTGATGATACAAACTAATTTTGTCATAAACAAGGCTAAATGCATTGCTATATTTTTTAAACTACTCTTCAATAGAAATATTTAAGGACATTACATTTGGGCAAAAACTATAATCAGTTACTGCTTTACTGCCTTAGCACAAGAGGCGGTTATGTATTTTGTTTCCCCCTTTCCCCTCATTTGATCGTGACAGGCCTCCATTGCAAACAGTATAATGTCTCTCCCTCCAGTGGGCTTTTGCTCTTGACATGTAGCCCCTCTTAGAGAGGGGTTAATAGTCAACAGCAAGAAAATACACTCGCTGAAACACCACCAATTTTGCCCCTGATGACCACGAATCTTCTCTTCACACTACATCTACTGAAGCACATTTTAATTTTTTTTTTTTTTTCCATGTTGAAAGATTTAATCTTCGTTTGCCTGAGGCCCTCTGGGCAGGAAGCATTGACATTTGGAATAATTGTTGTTACAGGGGTAATCTCTGGAGGGGGCACGCAGGCCGAGAGAGGGGAGAAGATTTGAGTAAAAGACCATGTCAGCTTTTATTTGTGCAGGGATTGCCAGAGGCATCTTTCACTGATCACTAATATAAAACTGAGAGAGAGAGAGAGAGAGAGAGAGAGAGAGAGAGAGAGAGAGGGGGGAGAGGGAGAAAGTGGCAGCACTAAGGAAGGAAACATAAGCATGTAATGTGAGTTATCTAAAGCGTTCCCCATGGGGAGAGGGAAATGCTCCCAGGGAAAAACATGTGCTGATGAGCAGCCATAGCAACTCAAATATCACTACAGGCAGTTATGGAAAATGGACAAAAATTCACAAGGTAGAAGCTGCTCTAAAAGGTCATCAGTACCTATTACACACTATAAATTACCTTTCAACACTCTTTGCCATAAACCTCAGACAGTGATCAATTAGAAATCTAAGAGAGAGAGAATTGCTCCATACTATGCAATGTCTGTCATTCCTAACAGCAAAAAACAGAAAGGCAAAATGAGAGAAAAATAAAGCTCATGTACAATTTGTTGGCAAAGCTGTATTTAAGAAGCTTGTTCATGAAAAATAAAATCTTTTAAATGTTTTGCTCATAACCCCAGGCTGAACACAAGCACTGAAAGCATTTGTTGCTACAATAAGGAGCAATTTTCACTGGAATGGCCTGTAATGTAAGCAAAACTATAACTATTAACTACCTACTGTCTATAGCCCCAAGCTTAACTGCTCATAACTTCGCAATTGACATGCAAGATTTCAAAAATGGTCTGCTAGTTCAATTGTCCATGGTCCTATCACAGCTCTATAATGTACATGGCTTTATTCCCTGTTTCACTGAGCACATAGAACCTCAAGGATTGTTTGGTTGAATCTTTAAAGGTTCTGCATAGTATCATAAAACCAAGCGTTTCACTATAGAATCCCGTGAAGGAGCTAAAAAACCATTAACTTTCTATTGAAATGCACGTACAGCCCTTGAAATGTGTACAGAAACACATAGTTTAGTCTTTATTCTGCTAAAATGTGCCAATATCATATAATTTTTTTTCTGAAATGAATTAGGAATCTTAAAGCGGTAAAATGTCTAAAATGTTACACAGATTGTACCCAAGAGATGCTGCTGTAATCATAAAGACTTGTGTCTTGTGTTCATCCCAGGACTTCACAGTCTGCTTATATTAAACATCCTTTCAGCACACTTAAGACTGTTTTTTCCTTTTCTGCAGGTGTCTAGTGATTTAGGTTCATATTATGCCGTGTCACCAGAGGAGGACGGCTTCCGTTCTGAGTCTGGTTCCAATCAAGATTTTCCTTTCAACTGTCACCTCTGGCTTGCTGATTAGGGATCGAAATCAATATTCAGATTCATATGATTTTCTTGATGCAGTTTTAATGGCACTTTTTTATTTCATTTCATTTTTAATTGCTATTTATTATTATTATTAGTAGTAGTAGTATTACTTTCATTTTTAATAACATTTTCATTTAAAAATTCCATTTACTTGCATATTTGATTTACACTATTAAGATTTTCCGAGAAGCACTCTGTTTTTTTTTTTCACTTACGAATACCTAAACAATATGAATACCATATTCTTTTCAGTTAACTTGCAAATGCTTACGGTTAAACATGATAGTCCGTATTTATTTTAAAATTCACACTGAAAATGACTTGCAACTGTCACATATTTAAGTAGCAAATACAAACCACAATGTAGCCTGAAGCAAATTGCTTCAATTTTTTTTTTTTTCATTTCCCACAACATACAGGTTCTTTATTTACATGCGCAACATGAAAGTGAGGGAGTACAATATAGAAGGTCCCAAGGTAGAGCAGAGTAAAACTCCATGGGTGCCCAGACTGCCCAGCAACCCCGGACCTGGAGAGGAATGTGTAATCCACGCAGGCACTGATTGGGACAGAAGGGCCTCCCACATCCCCACCCGCTTTCCCCTATTGTCCTTCCTCAAAGAGTGGATAGGGAAGGAAGCTTTGGATTTGGGGAGGTGGTGGTGTTGTGGTGGGGGTCACTGTCTTTTCTCAGTCGTGTAATTCTAAGAGCACCCCAGGCTTTTGTCTGATTATTACAATAACACTTTTCTGATCTTTTGTGCCACCTTGTTGACTCCGCTTATTGGTCAAACGGTCAGACATGGAAAGGATATTACCGACTCTTCCCCACCGCACTCCCCTCATTCACCCAGTCCTCCTTTTCATCTGCAATTTCTGTCTTCCCTTAGACACACTCACACCAGCACACAGGTTTACATGTAGAATTAGCCTGTAAAAGAGGCTTAAGCTCACAGCGCAAATCGAGCCCCCCTGAATCAAGCACAAAGGCAGGAAGTGAAAAGAAACAGAGAAGGGGAAAAAAAAGATGGAGTGAGCCAAAACAGAAGAAGAAAAGCTGACTTTTCTGTTCTGTGAGCAATATTTCACATCCTTTTGCTGGCCCTCAAACAGATGCACAGGCAGATGGAGGGAAATTAGTGCAAAATAGGCAAGGAAGAAATGAGAGAGAGAGAGAGAGAGAGAGAGAGAGAGAGAGAGAGAGAGAGAGAGAGAGAGAGAGATGAAATGAGCTAAAAAATATGCAATAGCTGGTTAAGGAGCAGGTTAACACAGAGCAATGAACGATCCCAAAGCATGGATGACTTGGGTGTTAGCAGCCAAGTTTAGCTCAGTGAGAAGTGCTGGAATAGACGGGAGCGGTGTGAGCGTGTGAAGCTGTTGCATTTTCATAATCATCACTTGACAGGTGAGTTAACTCAGAGGAGGCTCTTGTAGTGTTCCTCATAAAGCAGCCCTAGACTTGTAAGAACCTACTGTTGAAATTAAGAACTTGCTGTTTTTTGAAGTGGAAAAAATATTTAGAATAGATACATTTTTAATCCTGTTAACAAAAAGGATGAGCTAACCTCATAAATCCAGTGATTCTGTAAGCTGTAAGCAGCTACGTAGCAACATATTTATATACTGTAGAGCAGAACCTGGACTCAGTCACTTCCTTTCGGAAATTTGTGTACAGAGTGTGAACTAGTATTAACTAGAATTAACTATGAGGTAAATTTTAACTCACCTCAATCCCAATTTATGAGCGTTTTAACAGAAAAATTCTCATTTTGACTATATAACCAGCACCACCACTATACTACTACTACTACTACAACTAATAATCATAATCATAATAATAATAATAATAATAATAATAATAATAATAATATAAGAACAAATTAGCAATTTAGGGTGGTATATGGTATTATGATAAAAGAAAGAAAGTTACAATGCTTGTTTATTTATTTATTTACTTACTTACTTATTTCTTACATTTAAAGTAGTTTACCCAAACAGATTTCCAAGTGCGTTGGTCCATAAATATTATAAATGTGCTAGTCTCTGCCAAAGATTCGACTGAATAGATATGTAGGGTAGAGTATTTTGGGGCATGTTTAATAACCGAGTATAATTATTTGGATACAGTAGATTAACAAAAATGCTTCAAGACGGTGCTACAGTTGGCCAGTCGTCCTACTAATATACTATATATACATTTAAATAGTCTGCAAACTAAAGCAACCCTTTTAAGGTTTTATTTTGTGATTTAAAACCCTACATCTGATTCTCCGCTCAATTTTATTCTAAAATCAATAGTGCTCCATTTTTGTTAAAGTGCAACCCCAAAATTTTCAATTTATAAGTGTTTCCGTGCATAAGACGAGCAGAAGAAAGTTCAGACAGAGTGAGTTAACACATGGCAGCATTAAGAGCAGTGATCCCAGCTGCCTACAAGATGGATGCAGTTCAGGCAGGGGGTTCAGCATCCACTCCGTCTATAGACAGCAAAATAGCATCTCAAACGTTCCCACTCCAGAGGCTCCAATCTCTGTTTTTACATTTCCCTATCATTTCTGCCCACAAGGAATATGGATAACAAATGAAATATTCAGTCCTGTTGTCTGAGTTATTCCTTGTATTATGTGGAAGTATCAGAGAGTCCGTTTAAAGGATAGCCCCCCTCACTGGGCCACAAGCCGCAGGGGAATTCAACAGCCTATCAACTTCCCCTCGCATAAACAGGTCAGGCGCATCTGAGCACCCCAATATGTTCTACTTTAAGCTTTTCACCATGCAGAATTTCTAAGCAGAAATTGAAAAGAGGAGGGGAGAATCCTTGGGGGGGAATTCGGCATATAGGCCCTGTCTTAGAAATGATAAATTTGCACAGCAGACAATTTTTTTTTTTTTTTCTGAAATGTCCAAAGAAAATGTTATTAATCTTAAAATCGACAAGAGGCCAGAACTCATCAATACAGAAAACTGTAAATAAGATCACAACTTTCCAAAATCATGTCAATGACAGAGTTATTTTTCTATACATTCTTACTGTATACTGTATTTCATATCTGCTCTGTATGAAAAAGAAAAAGTTTGCAGCAGACAAAATTTGCGTTTTTTTAATGGAAAGTGAGTGAAGACGTCACAGGAAATGGAAAATACTTTGAGATAATTATTTCAATTGGATCACTTGTATGTGTCATAAAAGTAACTTTTCATGTTAGTTAATGAAATATAATTTTTTTTATTGTTCCGATCATTACATTCCTTGATAAAAAAAACAATAATTTTTATAATTTGTATATTTGTATGCTTCATATTTGAGGCAGACAGAGCTATAACTGATTCAGACTGATACATAAACCTTTTCAGTTTTCAAACTGTCTTGAAATAATCATTGCGCGTTGGTGTTGCCAATGTAGCGAAGCTCAGTGTTGTGTCCTTGAAGGCCAAATAAGAAATGTGTCATCGTTAGCACCCAATAACAGAGACATGTTTATGATTAGCTGTACGGACCCATCATAAGCACAGGCGAGTCTGTAAAACTATCATAGGCATCAGTGGAATGGACAGATTTACCCCTCAACCTTGAATGAAAAGCCTCTCAGAGCAGCTAAATATAGTTATTTCACCTCTTTAAAAATTGTGTCCTACCGATGTGAAGTTCACAGCCTATGTGCCTGTACAGTAGTGCTCCACGTTCTCATTAGGCAGAGGCTGACAGGTGAGTGATCCTCACGCCTGTGGTGGGATAGTGAAAGAGAGAATAATAACTGAAACAAGACACGCAGGTTAGCTAATGGATGTGCAGCTTTAAAAACTGCAGTGCTGTCAGTACTAACATACACTGAACCGCACCTTCCTGGTAATCGGATTCTGACTCGCTGTTACATCTGAATGGCAAACACCTGACAGAGATGCATCAATGCCAGTCTAGTCTAACATCATTAAGTAATTAAATAAATAAAGGACACCATGCATGTGACTCTGTAAACGCCACGGCTTTAATTTAAATGTACAGCTGCTCCAAAGGAGAGCGTGCCATACACGAGAACATTTTTTAATAACCTATTAAGTTAAGGCTTCAATTTCATTGTTTTATGAATATTTTCCTTTGGGAGCAGAGCCATCAGCAGAGAAAGATGGAAATTTAAAAAAGATAAATAGCGCCATTAATTCTGAACGTTTCTCTTCCATTATCCTTGAAAATGAGGAGTTATTATTATTTTTTTTTCTCTCTGTGAACCACTCGTAATTAGCTCCTTGCACATGATCCACTAGCTAGAAAATGACCATGTATAGAAAATTAAAAAATTTGCCATTAAGTTGGTCTTAACATAATATCATTTGTCTTCATATATACCTCGGCTGTCTTGCTGTAGTCTTGGACATTGATGGGCCTTTGTGCTGAATGACATAGCAAAGGAAAAAAAAAATACAATGCTTTTAAGCTTTACAAGCACTTCTTTTTGTTTTCTTTCATATATTGTTAAATATATCACTGTCATGTATAATTTGACAAAAAAAATAAAAAAATCTTTCTGCATATCATTTCATAGTTTAAAATTCCTACTTTAAGGTATAAACATTTTATTCAGTGATATATTGCAGCAAACAATATCCTCAACACAATACCGCCTTATCATTACAAAATGTACATGCGTATGAATTTCCATCAAATGAACAGATAGATTGGATCTGTATAGAGCATCCCGTCAGTTCCTTAATGCACGTACCAGGGATTTCTGCCATCGCTGCAAATATAGAGACAGGTGTAGCCTTCATACGGCACCCAAAGATCTGCTGTGATTTAAAATCTAATGCCTACATTAAGCCTCCGAGCAGAGAGTCATTAATCAAAGAATGACTCCGATCAGATAATATTTTTTAGTGCGGTTTTAAAAGCAGTGGCATAAATTTGTCTTTCGATATAATTAGTCAGTATCAGTGAAAGGCAGAGAGGGGAAATGGAGTGTGAAGCAAAGCTCAATGTTAGCACTCACTGTCACTTATCGAGCTGACACAGTATTTGCAATCATATTTTGCTGAATCAGGCAAAAACTTTCTGTTCCGCTGGATTAAAGTAGTAAAAAAAAGGTAGCATCAACTGTGCCAAGATATAACGTATAACCAAGTAATGTAAGTTTTCAGTTATCACTGATAAAGCTGTGTAATACTCTATTGAGGTAATTGTGAAATCTAAGTCTGAAATCACTGGAAAATTTGATTTGATGAAAATACTATTACAAGCAAATGATGTATGGGCCAAAAAAACATGTCTGGATTAATGATAGGGTTGAATTTAAATGAAAAAAAGAAGAAAAAAAAAAATCAAGAGTTAACATAGCTTCTGTGGTTGTATGTTGTTCTGTGATTGTCATTAAATTAAATCTATGAATCTATAAACAGGTGTATATAGACTTCTTTTAAAAATCTTGTCAATAGTATAGTAATGTCTGTCTGTAATGTTTAGTCCTTCTGTGAATGCTTTACAGCCATCAGCACTCTGTGAAGGACACAACATGTTGCGGCTGTTAAATAACGAGACAAGGCCATATTAATTGTTTTCTTTGACATTAAGGATATAAGTATGGAGAACTGGGTTCCCAATGGGGTAACAGTGAACCAAAAGTATTACAAAAAAGGTTCTCCAAAACTTTGCGAGAAAGGTTCAGAAGATAGAGGTCACAGCTGTGGGAAAATAGTTTCCTCCTTCATCAGGGCAATGTTCCGGCACACACTGCCCTCTCAGTGAAGCAGTTTTTGCCCAGAAACCCATCACTGTATTTGACCACCCTCCCTATTTGCCTGATTTAGCTCCATGTGACTTTTTTTCTTTTCCCTAAAATCAAGTTTGCACTCAAGGGAACTCTTTTTTGAGCCTGATCCAGAAGAGAAACGACTGAGCTTCTGAGACAACTAACAGAAAAAGACCTACTGCACTGTTTTGATCAGTGAAACCAGAATACAAGAGTGTGGAGTTGCAGAATGGGAAAAAGACGAAGCAATGCAGACACCATCGCCCCCACCCATATCTCAATGACATCATGGTACACTGACAGGCACAATCCAAACCTGCAAACCTTCTTCTGGTCGGAGTTGTCATCACTGACATGCACTCACCCCTGTTGAGGATGGTCCCATGTGAACAGCCTCAAT
>JAOVYU010000067.1:6538112-6552751 GCA_025674565.1 Synodontis membranacea
TATATATATATTACAACATAATATTACATATTACAACAACAACAAAAACAATTACTTTATCAAAACGTCTCAAAGAATTGCATCTAAAATGGCTATCCATTATCTTGGATATTCAGAATCGCTTAAATGAAAGCGCATCAGTAATGCCAATAACCTGTCAATAATTTGTGGACCTCAGTGGAAGTTTTTTAGCTTTTTTTTTCCTCAGCAGCATGAAAACGACAGAGCGCCATCTACAGCGGAAGTGGTGCGGCATCCTGCGTCCATGCCGCAAAGCAGCGCAAAATGAAGAAATAACCTGAGATAAATAGAAATAATGAACGAATGAAGGTTAAATATCTAACTAGAGTAATGTATTAGAGATAGAATTTATTTTAAGCCTTGGCAATGAAGAAGAAGAAGAAGAAGAAGGAGAAGGAGAAGAAAGTGAAACGAAGCAAAAAATGACTAATTTCACGCGCATTATAATGTGGCACCTACATCAGCATCGCTGTAGAGTTCATGCTTTATTGTATAGGCATTATTAGCATTTCATATAAGCAATATTCTGTTATAAATACTGAAAAGAATTTTATTCGATTAAATAGCACGAAACAAAATTAGCTAAACTAAAAATAATTCCCACTAAACTCCATTGCTGTAGCATTGCTGAGAGTTCAGGCGCATCTCCCTCCCCTTTTTTGGAGTGACAGGCGGATGGCCCTCCTCATTTTAGCCGCTCGCTTTTTACGTTGGCGAATCACAAAGTGTTGGAATCTGCTGCCTTTGTCTGAGAAGTCATCCATATAAGCAAACAGGGGGATCTGCAGCTTTTATACACCGACACTACCGGCCCGGGGCTTCAGTCCCGGCCCGTTCGTCTCTAACCCACGCGCATCCCGTTAGTCTGTGGTGAAAAGGTGACCGAAGGAAACCCCCTGTATAGCTTTCCGCATCTTGTTCTGTTTATCTGAACTAGCCGAGGCCACCCGGGATTTATGACACGACCAGGCTCGATGGGACCATCCGTGATGTTCGCGGTTTCCGTACGCGCGCCCTGAAAACGCCAGCTTCTGTAAACATCCGCTTCGGTTTTGGTTCTCGGTGTCAGTTTACCAAACAAGCTTGGGTCATGCTTGACACCTGACGTAGCCTATCCTATCCTCCGTCCTTTTCCTTTTTCGCTGAGCGGACAGTTTCTCAAGAGGGAACTTTCCCCCCCTGAAGTTTTCCGGTCGGAACCCGAGGGAATCGCACTCCTCTTCTTCACAAACGCACAACACTCTTGCGTCTTTTTGCTTCTCTGTCGCTCTCTCTCTCTTTTTTTTTTTTTTTTTTTTTTTTTTAATATTTTGATCTACAGAAGGAAAGCGAGACGGCGACTTCAGTTGATTACCTGTCTTTTCTTTGCTATCCAATGGATATTCACTGCAAAGCAGACCCCTTCTCCGCCATGCACCGTAAGTTTCCCACGTTTGATAAATACTAATGATGACAATTTATTCATAAAAATATTTTTTAAAAATGCCAACTTTGATTTTCTTTTGTTAAATTGTACATAGACCACCCTGAAATATTAGTACCTTACACTGATTATACACCATTAAATTAAGCTGAGGTCAAAATAGTTTATGTGATAACAACAATTAATAATAATAATAATAATAATAATAATAATAATAATAATAATAATAATGGTGTTTTCCCAGATATTTTTGCTAGTAGAACCTTTTATGAAGGTGTTATCAAAATGTATATTATTCAACAATTTTCTAAAGGATCCTTTGCTTCCTTAAACGACGATTGTCATTTTAGTGTTTTCAGTACAATTTCCTTCAAAATTAGCATAGACTATTTTGCATTAAAGAACTAATAAAAGCAAAAACACAATAAATAAATAAATAAAATCATGATCACTATTTCAATGGAAACAAAACAGTCAGCTTTTTCAACAACGTGATCTGCGGCAGTCGCCTTTCATTCAACATTATTAATTTAAGATAATGAAGACATTCTTTTTAGAGATGTGTAACAGGAGGAACGCTTAATTATTTATGATAACGGAGTAAGGAATATGAATAAGCACGTAATGTAATAGCCCATGCAGCAAAGAAGAACAGGCGCCGCTGTTGGGATCAGAAAGCGCAGCATGGAACTGGAGAGAACTGAATAACAAAAAAAATAATATCATGTAATATTAAAACAAATAACATGCACATCCTGCCTCGAAGTGTTTATTTTAAAAAAAAATCTCTATTTAAACCACATACCACATTAAACAGTATTTTGCCGCAATTATGCCATAATTAATTGCAACACGATACTACTACCACTACAATAATGACGATAATAATAATAATAATAATAATAATAATAATAATAATAATCATCATCATCATAATAATAATAACAACAACAACAACAACAACAACAACAACAATAATAATAATAATAATAATAATAATAATAATACATGTGTGCTGTTTTTAATCTGTTACTTTAAAACGTGTATATTGCACATATTATATTCTACACAGATGCACAAAAATGTTATCTACATGCTCCTCACTTTTCAGTCGGCATTATTATGTTTAAATTTTTTTTTAAATGAATTACTCATTCATTTAATACTTACTTAATTAAATGCATTCTACGTACAAATAATACAGCGGTTTGGTTTTAGGAACTCTTCAATTCACAACGCACCTTACAGATACTTTTGTTTTCCAATCAAAGTCTTAACTTAAAATAAACTGAAGAAAATGAAAGATGAAAAATAATAAATGTGTAGTTTGTCTTAATTAAAATGCTCTAATGTTTACAAATAATAAAATAAATAAAAGCAAACCAAGAAATTGAGACGTGCTTTTTCTTTGTGGCGTGCGTGTGTGTATGCGTGTGTGTGTGTGTGTACAGGGCATAGCGGAGTGAACCAGCTTGGCGGTGTGTTCGTGAACGGCAGGCCGCTACCGGACGTCGTGCGCCAGAGAATCGTGGAGCTTGCGCACCAGGGTGTAAGACCGTGCGATATATCACGACAACTGAGGGTCAGTCACGGATGCGTCAGCAAGATTCTGGGCAGGTGAGAGAGAGAGAGAGAGAGAGAGAGTCTGTTCTCTGTGCATTCATAATTAAATCCTAAATGTCAGTCAGAGTTCTCAAAGTCTTTTGTGTTTTTTTTTCTGTTGCATGGATGTGAGCAGGGGAGCTAGAAAGGTCGCAGATTTAGTACTGACCTCGTGTTCAGAAATAAATAATGCAAAATTATTTGCACATAAAGTTACTTTCTCCTCTGTTTAATGTTTACTTTTAACAGATCCTGGCACATCTAATAAATCCTTCTAATATTTATTAAATAATTATCTAATACAGGCTATCTAATAAAACAACTTGATTTAATTCTAGGCAAATTTTGGTTACACTATAAAATATTTACAATTTAGATTAATCACAACTCTCAGCCCTTTTGTCATATCACTGAAGATTCATAAATGTTCTTAAGAAAATGTTTTTTTTTTTAATAAATTTAATTTTTTTATACCTAGTTTTATTTTGAAAATTATTTTGCCTTATAATCTAATAAATTTCTTAATCTAATAAATAACCCCTAACATTCCATTTGTTATAAGTTTGAATAATAAGTTTGAATAATTTGAACATTATTTCCATAAGTGTTTGTTTTAATGAAATACAGTAACTTTGAATTTCTATTCAATTTATTATTTAGTATATGCTTTATTTTAATGGCTGTTTGAGTTTGCATATGTGAGGAATGATTGTTTGTAGCCTATATTATTCTACTGTGTACTGAATTGCTGTAGGTCTGCATGTACCATTATTCCTTCTGGGTGCTGCAGGTACTATGAAACTGGCAGTATAAAGCCTGGAGTGATCGGTGGCTCCAAGCCAAAGGTGGCCACTCCAAAAGTGGTAGATAAAATAGCGGACTATAAGAGACACAACCCCACAATGTTCGCGTGGGAGATCCGGGACCGGCTCCTAGCAGAGGGCATCTGTGACAATGACACCGTGCCCAGCGTCTCCTCCATCAACAGGTAAGCAACCTGGACATTCATTATTAAAGAGCACAACCTGAAGACAGAGTGGGGGGAGCAAATGCAGCAAAGTAGAATCAGATACGACTTTGATGATTCAGAAACCTTTTTGACAGTTCTCTTAAGAAATAAAAGAAAGATGGCACAAATAAAAACTCACTATGCCTAGCCTACAGGAAATAGGGTAAAATGTACAGAAGAATAGTATAGGTTTTTAAAAAAAAAAAAATTTTAAATCCCAATTTGATGGGCGTTAAATTCAAACTGCTAACTCTATTGCATATTCTTATTCATTTCCAGCTGATTGATTGATTGATTACCAAAACTTTTATTTGAGGGTGAAATGGTGTGCATCTTGGTTTGCAGTCCATGCTGAATCTTGGACTGTGACCCCAAACAGCACCCTGTCATATTAAATAGCAAGTCAAACTAACAGGGCACCGTATTTGATATGTTAGGATGGCTTCCACAGTGCCACCGTCACTCAGCATATGGTTGGTTGACATGAACACATACTCAGTTCAAAGGAATTCTGACACATGACTGTAAATATGAAACAGAAAAACAACTCCCAGATTAAGCATTAATAACTTTCAAATAGGCAAGTGGCCAAACATAATTAGATTTGAGGAATGGTTGATGACAAACAAATAATCAAAAGCTGTATGAAGCTGCAAAATATACTTTGCTGCTTTCTGTGGAATGAAAGAATGAAAGAATGAATTAATGAATAAACGAAAAGCAAAGGAAAGCCAAATACGCCACACGGATTTTGTAGGAGTTCTGAAGAGGGACAGAGGATTCCGTATGTAGCCCTACACAATACGTTCAACCAAGCAATAAATAATCAAATCTGGAATTAGGCTCCACTGCAGAAGTCTGAAGTGAAAACGAGACGGTGGTTATTGATAAAGAGTAAAAGTGCGCTGGAGTAAAAGCGGCAGGAGAGGAAAAGAAAGGCCTGTGAGCTTTGGTTAAGAGTCAGTCTTCCATAAAACCAGCCTCGGCATTATATTTTAATGAGCCTGAATGCCAAAGAATAGACACGCCTCAGACAAGAAAAGGGGGAAAAATCATTTCATGCCTTGTGATTGCTTAAAAAACAGCTTTTGACACAAATGGATGGGAAATTCAAAATGTAGCCTGCGTAAATACAATTAAAAGCACCTCTTTAAGCTTTTCTAAATTTAAAGCAATTTACACTGGCTATTTAGAAATGGAAAACCGAGTCTTGTTTATGAGTAAAATTAAAACATGAATGTGAGGTTTCCAGTAAAAAAAATAAATAAATTGTGTATTGTCCCTGTTATATACTCTCTTAGATAATTTATAAATGTTAAGAGTTTTTTGGTTATATCACTACTTTACACTAAATTCTTTAAAGGTTTTTACAGGACCCTATAACAATGTTTCACTATGAGATAGAGTCCCAAGTAGATATCCTGCTTATCCAATGAAAAAAAAAAACCTTGAAGAACCCCAAGAGTGGACATTCACACTCAGACAGATGGCAACAAATATAAATCTGAAGAACACTTGAAAAAAATATTTGATTTGATGTAAGTTTTATTTTACAACACCTTTACACAGAACATATTTAATAAGACAATAATAATAAAATCTCAATAAAATGTTTGTTTTTCTCATTGTGTGAGAAAGTGTGTGTGTGTGTGTGTGTGTGTGTGTGTGTGTGTGTGTGTGTGTGTGTGTGTGTATGAAACACTGAGCTTGGGGCTGTTGACAATGAGAGGATGGTTCAGCTTTAAACACCTTTCTTTGGCATGCATTATTAACTCTTACAGAGTTTCTGTTGCACTGAGGTTTCTGCTCTTCTAGTCACTCACAACCCTGACCACAAGATATCAAAACAGCCCTCAATGGCACTCAATATTATTGATTCCTGTGTAAGGCAATTTTAATATTTCTTCAGGGAATGTTCAGCTATGGGAATGCCATTAATTCATTCTCGCAAATTACTTGTTCAATAAGAACCCGAATAAAGTGTTCAGATTTATGGAGACCGCACTTGTGATGGGGTCAAATTACTGTTATATTGAGAGAGAAAGAGAGAGAGAGAGAACAAGAAAGTATAAATAATTATTGATATGTGATCACTGGAAAAGCTTAATCCGTTTCTTTAAAACTGTGGCCTGAGGGCATGTGTGTCGGAGGTGACAGCAGTGCATAATATCATGATATCAATCGCAGCTCTGTCATTTTAATAGGTACATTTCTGACTTTTAAACAGGACAACCGCAAGACAAACATTACAACGGGCAAACCAATTTGTAATTCAACATTAAAAAATATAGAAAATTGTATTGCCTATAGATCATAGAATAAAAATTACTCAACCTCAAAAATGTTTAGTATTGCAGGATTATGTGAAGTTAATTTATGCGGAAGCCGTAAGAATGTCTGTATGTTTATGTCTGTAAACCAATTGCCCAAGCACTGCCAGTAAAGGGAAAATTAATTTTCCATACCAAGTTTTTCAATTCAGATTTTTACATATTTGAGCTAAAACATACACCGAGGCACTTGTGATAAATGAAGCTCAAGTTTACAAATGAGTGTGACAGCCTCCTCTATTTCTAAAGTGCCAAAAGTGCTAAAGTGCTCTCAGATTAAAGAAATCAGATGCTGGTGTAAGCTGGTGCAAAGGCACTAAGCAACTATTGCCTTCCTGTCACATGTAATTTATAGCCTTCTATTTGCATCTGTTTGCCCATGTGACTAATCCTGAACTTTTTTATTTCTGTGTTTGGATCAATAAAACCTCATCCACACCAGCTCTGGGGTTTTCCTGAGGAAGACACGGAGAGAAAGGGAGAGAGTGTAAGAAATGAGTGTTTGAAAAAAGTCAGCAAAAAAAAAAAAAAGAAAAAAGAAATCATTAGTGCAGGACAGGTAATGATGGTGAAGCTTATCATTGAGGTGAACTGATGTGATTTCATGGTTTGTTTGCAAGATCACTTAGATTTTTTTTTTAAACTTGACTAAAAAATGGACACACCTTTTGTCCCATCTTGGGGAACTAAAAGCTTGTGCTTTCTCTTCCTTAACCGACTATACCAACTTCCTTTATCTATAGTGTAATTTTTTTTTCCTTAAAAACTCACCAAAGGAGTAATGGAGCTGAATTACTGTACTTAAGTATAGTTTTCAAGTATTTGTACTTCACTTGAGTTAATATGGAAGTTGATCAGACAAACAGTTTAAGTTAAGCCGATCGATCAGACTAACAACCTTGACAAATCTAAGATCAATGGGTATGGCGCAAATGTATTTAGTTTTTAAAGTTATTGTCATGTAAGCTACTTGTTAGTGTTATTGCTGACATTATATATAGCTTTAGTGAACATTGCTTAGTTTCTTGGAAAAGCTGCACTAATTACCAAAATCAATGCATGATATAAATAAGCTTTTCTGTATTCCATTGTATCTTGTCACAAGTTAGATGTATTAAAAATTTCAGTTGGCCCTCCTGATACAATCCCATACAAAGTCTTCTTTCAGTATGATAAATAAAAAAAAAAAAGTATGCAGTTTTAGACTTTACAGGTGCTGAAGCTTTGTGACCTGTATCATTTTTCATTCTACAGGATTATTCGCACTAAAGTTCAGCAACAGTACCACCCCTCTCCTGATGGAACATCTCTCTCGACACCAGGACACACTATAGGTGAGAGCATTCTACTGCACCGTTTAGCATTTGTGGTTGTATTAATGGTTATTATGGCTTGATTTTTAAGCAGGCTTACTCTAGAGTCAGCAAAATTTACTGTATAACATAATCAGCTTGAATTTACAAATATAGGCTTACGTGTAGGTACATCTTGCTACAGCAAGAAACGTGTATAAATACATGCTCAATTCGCTTGGGTTTTACAGACTGGGCAACTAGACTTAAATAAGTCTGAAGAATTGGTAAATTGTTCATAAATAAACATTCACAAAATGAAAGGGAGTTCTCAAGCCACATGTTTCCATAAGCTTATTGCGGTTCTCCTGTATCCCTTTATAGTCCCGAGCACAGTGTCTCCTCCAGTATCAAGTGGATCCAGTGATCCTGTGGGTTCATACTCTATCAATGGCATTCTGGGCATCCCTCGCTCCAATGGAGAGAAGAGGAAAAGAGATGATGGTAAGCACATGGGTTTTGTACATGTTTTATTATTTTGCACTGGATGATGAAGCAATAACTGGAAAGATCTGACTTTTTTGATACTTTTGGCTTTCCTAGAAATTCAAAAATCTTTTTATTGTTCTTAATATGTTACAAAACCAGCTATACTGCCTGAAGCAGAAGGCATACTGGATTTTCATCCTTATATCATTTTTCATCATAGCTTAAATCATAGCCAGAAAAATCCCCGTCCCTCTTTTTATTTATTTATTTATTTAGTTTTACAAGAAACAGATTAAAAATAGCTTGTCTTATTAATTAGCAGTTCCTCTATTTCACTTTTTTCTTTTTTTTTTTTTTTTTTTAAAGAAATAAGTGGTCAAAGCTTTGTGTATTGTTTTAGGATTTCTTGTTTTTTTTTTATTAACCCTGTTTTTTTTCTGCTCTTGAAGAATGCAGTAGCATTGAGTATTAACGATTTTGGTGTCCATACAATGGCATGCCAATGTCATGTTTTACTCACGATGCAGTTGTAGCCTGAACTTAAATGTTATTTCAGGTGTTTTGGAGATTTCTTCATTCATTTTATTAATAAAGCACTTGACCTCTGTCTGTCTGTACTCTGGCTGTGCCCTTGTTGGTCTAGAAATATGAGGAAGAGTGATTATGATATGACTTTTGGTCGTGACTCCATGATCTTGGCTAATGGTTGATCTACTCTACTCTGCTGTGATTAAAAGCTCTTCAGTAATTGCATGTCAGACCAATTTAATGAAAACAAGAGTAGCCATTCTCAAGAATCCATTAAGCACAAGGACATTAAATGATATTCTCTGTATTAAAATATACCTGGTGTATACCTGGTCCATGTCCACTGTTCTTCAAGGGTATACCACATATACCACTTAAAGGGTCGTTTTGAGAGGTAATGCTCTTATCGAGGCTATCCATAGAAACTATATACAGTATATATCTTTAGCTGTGAAGAATCTCATGCATGTTTACACCCTGTCAACTGTACATCCAGTCCAAACAACCCCATCAGATCATTAATGAATCTAATGACTAATTAGGGCTTTTGCAAAAAGCAAACATGAGCACACCCAAGTGCTGTTATTTTCCTCCACGAGGTCACCATTTATGCAAGGTTTCAATGCTGTAGTGAAATCTCATGTTCCTACGTACAGGGGGTAAATGGCTTACTGTATGTAGCCCGTAGCTTCTAAATCACTTCAAAGAATCGTACGGCGCTCAGTGTGAAGCTGATACATACAGCAGACGCATTTAGCAGGCGTATGGTACAGAGATCTGGGAAAGAGGTCATTCGCCTGCTTAGAGTATCAGTCACTATGGGATGCTTCCATTTGTTCTGTCTCGGTTGGGCACGGCAAGCGGCAAGGGCACAGCGCCACATTATGTGTGTGTGTGTGTGTGTGTGTGTGTGTGTGTGTGCTAGAAGATGACTGACTGTTTCAGGGGTTTTCCTCCTTTGAATGACCCTCCTGATGGTAGACTATTTTCTTGATTTAAGTATCTTCACTGAGGAAATGGGGGGAAAGAGTAATGGGAGGATAGAGAAGAGAACGTATGAGGTCTGGGGGTGGGGTTTATATTCTATATATTTTGTCCTTTTTATATGTCTACATGAATGGATGTGACGTGAACTGCAAATAGATTAACACATACATGCAGCCATTTGAGCAATAGTAGAAATATTTAATTACAATATTATATTCAAATATATTTTCACATTAATTGAATTCAGATTAAATTCAATTCATTGCCTATATTAAATGCAATTATATATAGTCGTGAAAAGCCCCAGCCAATGCCTGATCGGTTTATGAAAGAGAACACAAGACATGAGACGGTTTTAGACTTCTAACTCAACCCTGATCCTTATGTGTTTGTATGGCTGCTCATTTCTACTAGTTGTTACATCAACATGATGCATCCGATATGCTTGCTACATGATATATCTAATATGCATGAACGCACATGCACACTTAGGATTTCAGACTACAAACTCAGTGTTGAGTCAGAGCTCTCCCAGCATATTTCATAACAAGAGAACATCAGCAGTACTGAGAGAGAGCATTTCCAAATGGAGGCTGAGAGGGGAAAAAAAAAACCACTGAGCTGTGCTCAGAGAAAACCCTGCTGAGGGTTAAGAGTCACCGTGTCAGCTACAACATAATAGATGGTGTTAGCGGTGGCGTCAGTTTGTTTTTAGCCTGCACTGTGGCACGGTGCCAGGCCGAGGCATCAGCTGTTGTCGTCCTTACAGTAGGGCTGAATTCAGCAGCAGGCTCTGGGTCCAGCTCCTCTTACCCACACGGTGATGAGATAATGTGCCATGACACGCGTTTATGTACACCACAGCTCTGCCAGGGATGGCCACAGGGACACAGGTGTCAGCTCGGCTATTAATCTGCCACTGCCACTGGATTACTGCAAATTAGAAGCTGTGAGATGGGGTGAGAGGGAGAGAGAGAGAGAGAGAGAGAGAGAGAGAGATCTGCTGTGTCTTCGCTCCCGTGGCTGTCCGAGCAGCGAGATGGAAGTGACATTTAAGGGAATTTGCAATTCCGCTGAGAAAAGTAATTACCTCACAAATTAACATCTACCATCCATACTGCTCCCCCAACCCCTCCACTAGTACCTCATATCACAGAAATTACTGTACTGCTGCTTCGTACGCTCCAGCTATTAAGGAGATGAAAGATCTCACCGGTCACCCTTATACACCCCAGCATGGGTTCACACTCTCTGCTAAAGTACCTTGCAACTCTGCTTCTGCCTGGATATACTATATGTAGACTTCATATCTGTCAAGTAAAGGTGTGCTGGTGTTTCAATTACATTGCTTTATTGGAAGCTCAAGAACTCTTCAATTCCAGTATGAAGAAGTTTAATGTTATGTGCATGAAATCAGGATAGAATTCATAGTGATGATGCTAATGAATGTTTTAACTTGATTTCAATTGAACTCTGACACAGATTGGATGTGGACACATAAATCCATTCTTTTCGAATCAGATTTGAGTCACCTTCATGTTTGGTCCAGATCAGATACATGTCCGATTTGTGGAAATTCAACATGAATGAGAATGGTCAGGCAGGACTTCTTGTGGCTTTTTGCCTTTATGCATGCACTGAGCTGGCTCCTTTTTGGTAACCCTCACATCTCTTGGTGCAGCAGTGCCTGTCTGGCCCTTTCTTCGCCTTCTCAACCTGATCATGTACAGCAAATGACCTGTTTGCTGTCCTCCAGAGCAAAATACCATGCATACATTAACTAACATCGCGTCCATTTTCGCGTCGGCTTTTGTTGTTGGTTAAGCAGATGACTCGTGCAAAAGCATATCAGTGTGTGCCTTTTCAGAAGACAGATGAATTCACATTGCAGTTAGTACCGATTATGAATGTGAACTGTCAAGACAGGCAAATCCTATCTCAGCAAAACATCAGAACTGAACAATAAGGCTTGTGAATGTCTCCTTAACAATAGACGACAAAACAGCTTTACAGAAATCCAGATGTAGATTTAGATTGTTAATGAGCAAGCAGAGGAGACAGTAGCAAGTAAAACTCCCTGAGATCAAACATGAAACTTTCCATCAGATAAAAAGGCTTAAAAAAAAAGAGGCTCAAAAGAGAACCTATCCTCTTCAAGGTTTATGAATCAGTACTCTTCTACAGCTACATATATACTGTAGTGCAAGATCAAGAAATACTAAGTGTTACTAAGAAAGGATGTTCATTATTGTAAATAGGAGTCCTGAGACAAACACAGCACAGTCTTTATGCTAAATCAGCAGCAGCTGATGTAAATTTACAAATTAAATCATGCAAATTTATATGAAGATTTTATTTTTAAAAAAATACAGGTGCATTATAAGGAGTAGTAACGTGATGAGATTTTTGTTTTGGAAACCATTTGTTTTTTTGACCTTAAGTGTACAGTATGTACAGTATATATAAAACAACAAATTATTTATTTTATTTACTGAATAAACCTTATTTTCATCAACAAAACTGTAAAACAGAGATGGTGTAGAATGAATGCTGGCAGAGAATTTCAGTGGCAAGGAACACTACAGAAATTGCAAGCATGGATTACTTGCTCAAAATTTATTGCATATTTTATGTACATTCATTGACATAAATACTACTAATAATAGATATATGAGCACATTCTTTTTGGTAATTTAAAAGCATTGGTTGAATGAAAATAAGAAAATAAATAAATAAATAAATAAAATAAAATAAATAAAATATTCCACAATTTTTCCCCGAAAATTGTTAAATCTTTATGATATGTTTGTTGCCTAAAGTTTGTTTTTTACTTTTTCGCTGGGGCTATGAGGTTGATGCACAGTAACTAATGAATTAAATATGTTTGTGTTTAATTAAATATTTTATATGCTTTTCACCAGCTTAGCTTGAGTACAGTAGTTAGTAACTCAAATAGTAGACTCAAATTGCTTATATGGTTACTGACAATGTATGAAAACGGACAAAAGAATGTTGCATAGCTGAAAACAGTTAGCAGCTACCTTGCAGCAGAAATTGTATGTTAGAGTTTATAGTTGGGGTAGTTAATACGTATGTTTTTATATATGTATATTTTGTTTATTTATTTATTAAATATGGACTTATGAGCCAGTCAATGTACAAACGGTATTACTGATCTGTACATTGCTAAAATGGTGGCTGTAAGCAACATTAGCATTGTATATGATATACATTAGCAGTGCATATCATCTCCTTACAAAACTAAAGCAAAAAAAAAATATATGTGCTCAAATAAAAAAAAAAATAATAATAATAAATATATAAATATATTTATTGAGTTGGAGAAACATAGTGTACATTTCTTTAATGTTCAAAAGATAAATTCGAACCATGTATGAATGCGTATGATGATGATTTTTCAGGCAGATCCCTTTCCATCTACTTCTGCCGCATTTTCCTATTGCAATATTTTCACCCCTCTATCATCATCTCCCTTCCTCTTTTCTATCCTCTCTCTCTCAGTCTTTTTCACTCACTGAGAGGTCATGCCCTGTGGGTGTTGTGCATCCCGCAGTGTTTCAGAACCGCTCCTGTGCTCTGATAGAGTGGCCTCCCTCGTTACCTCAGCTCTAATACTGCCTCACGTCAAAACGAATCCAGTGCTCACACTCGCAGATCAATACTCCAGCAGCAGGGCAGGAGAGAATGCGACTCGGGGCCGGAGGCTCAAAGCACACAGCCAATCTGGCTCTAGGTGACGGCTATTACATAAGCACTGATTGGGGGAAAACTGCAGTCTCCATCTCTGACAAGCCAAGGTGTTCTGGTGTCTTGATCACTGCTTCATCAGATGCTTGATTACCCTCCAAATCCAGAATAAAGATGTTTAGTATACAAAATACACAACAATTGATTGTTACCAAACACTATATTTATACTTCAAGTCTCAGATTCCTACCTGGGATATAAAAGGACCACATTCTCATACTTTATTCATTTATTCATTGTAAAGCATTTTATTCAGAAGCTACAGTGACACTAATAGAACCGTAAGTACAGATGACTCCTTTATTATCTTCCAGCACATATTTTATAGCTTTTGTGTTGGATCTGCAAAGAGACGCTCTGCTGACGATGACATTTGATAGCTGCAGTCAAAATGCCACAGCCACATTAGCTGGAGCAGTAATTGGCTTGTGTGCATTTGCATGTGTTTGTGTGTGGGAAGTTTGTGTCACTGGTGTGCATGACAAATGCACTTGTATTGATCAGGTTTGTGGTCCTGGCCCTGTAATGGAGGGTAATTAATGACTCCATTTGCCCCAGCGCACACTAGAGGAAACGATCCCCCTGCCATTAGGACCCGATAGAGCTGCCTACAAAGAAAGCCAGCTCAGAAATGTCATGGAGATAAGAAAGCATATGCATAGGAAAGATTAACAAGAGTTAATATCAAGGCTCTTCTGAGTTACAGAATCGATTAAAATGCCTTTAAGTCTGTTTGACTCCTAGGTCTTCTCGGTGCCATAGGACATCCAGTCCTCGATTTGTCCTAATTTGATGACCACACCCACCCACACGTGCACACCAGGTGAATGATGGGAGAGGTGCTCACGTCTGGGGTTATGTGGTGGGAAGAAGGTCACAGAGAGGAGCACAGAGGCAATAACGTGCTGAAATGGAACCCGCAGACAGACATGATTGATCAATTGAATACTGCAGAGTAGAAAAGCACTAGCTTAAGCTCAGCATTATAGGCACGATGAGTCAGGCCATGATGTTCATCTCGGCTTCATTTCAAGCTTTGTCCTCTTCCCCCCACTCTTACACACTCTCAGTCTCAATCTCTCTCTCTCTCACTACCTCACTACTCACACTTTCTCTCTCTCTCTCTTTCTCTCTCTCTCTCTTTCTCTCTCTCTCTCTCTCTCTCTCTCTCTCTCTCTCTCTCTCTCTCT
>JAOVYU010000067.1:6645577-6668173 GCA_025674565.1 Synodontis membranacea
ATATTTTGTGTTGGAGTTTTCAGAGATTTTCATTTTTACTGTAAATATAGCCTATATATATCGGTTCCAAATATCGGGTATCGGTAATCATTAACTAGCAATAATCGGTACCGGCCCTGAAAAATCAATATCGGTCGATTCCTAGTAGAGTATGTTACACTGCCTGTGATGCAGCATGAGCAGCAGTTTGAAAAGATGCTGTAGCCTGGTTTCATGAGTCTTGGAGGAAACACGTCACCCTTCCCAACTGGTAGCTATCGGGTAATGGAAGTGCTAGTTGGTGGTTGGGGATTGGCAGGTGACGCAATTTGGGAAGAAAATATGGAAAAATCACAAATCAAAAACAGGGAGACTTCTTAAGGGAATAAGGAATCTCTGACTATCTATACTTTTTTTTATAAATCTATAGAATAATTTATATTGTATTGCAGGGAATGATAAAAAAATTGTATTAAGGAGGTTGGACTGCTTCACAGTACATCACTGTAAGAAATTTCAAGTTGGATAAACTTAGAAATGAAAGTTCACCTGCTGCCTTAAAACACGAGTGAACTCGACTTGAAGATAACCTTGTTTCAAGTCAAAAAGATATAAAAGTATGTAAAGTAGTCAAGGCTATAGATCAAAAGTTTTGGGTTATATCGCAAAAGTTTTGGGTTATAATGCAAAACTTTTGGGTTATAATGCAAAACATGACCTTTGTCCCCTTAGGGGCTCCGTAACTTAATGTGGCTATGATTTTTTTGTTTGTTTGTTTGTTTTTTGCAGTGTTGTAATTATCATGAGAATGTTCTACATGCAGTTAACTGACTGTAAAGAAGATATACATTTTGATATAGTGTTTATCTTTCAGGACTTCCTTCATCTTTGGTCTAGTTGGAGTGACTCCCTGTGCTGGCACAGTGCAATAACATGGACGTATGAAGTATCTGTTTCAGCTACACAATTGAGTAGTTGCGTTCTACCACGGGTTCCACCGTCTCCGTTTCACATCATGATGATTATCCGTGAACTGAGTCAGACAACAAAGTCAGGCTGCTGTTTCCATGCAGGACTGGTTAAGGGACAGTTATTTTACAGAAGTTTACCTCTCGAAAAAATGCGTCATACTTACTGGATCTGTCCTACTTGAGATTTGCACGTGTAAATGCAGTGTCTTTTAGCTATTCAAGTTTGCTGTTAAATTTCTGCTTCTACTTCTCTACTCTAAGCACTCATTTTGAATAAGAATACATGAATTAGGATTGAATACAGTTCATAAGTAGTTGTGGGAAATGTACTGTGTAATATTTTATATTATTTATTTTTCATAGGTTAATCAGAATCTTAATAATTTTTTGCACTTAATAACAGACTGAAGGAAACATGTTGAAAGTATCTCTTCAGAGATCTGTTGATTTATGGTATAATTTACTGAGCAATTTGGATTGTGAGAAGGATTTTATGTCCCAATGTTAGTGGATACACATAAACCTTCTATAGTTTACCTTCCAAATGTCTTCAGACACCCAAAGAGGTTGTTATTTCTACATGCATAACTTGAAACTGCTACCATACAAACCTCAGCATGCCAGATTAGCTTTAAACCAGGGCGAATGTATTTACTGTCACATTTAACTCATTCTAGAGATGATATTTCATTATAATACCTTAGAGTTATAGTGTAAAATTTTAGTAAAGAATTTGCACTAGGGTTTGATTGGTCTAATCAAGGTATGGATTATACAACTTGATTATACAACACTTGTCATTAACACTGAAGATTTTGAAACATTTTTTTAAGGCATTCTGCGGTCCACAATCATTCCAGATTTTACCATGAATTAAAGTTCTATGATTTTTTTTTCTGTCACTACTATAATAATTATAATATAATATAAACAGGAGCAGTTTCAGTTATGGGAAATCCTGGAACTGAAACTGTAACCTGTCATGGCAAATCTGATGTAACTCAGACTACAGGCTCAGACAAGCATTGCATTTGGCATTGTTTTAATGTTTTGTTCTATTTTTATTTATTTTTTTTTTAAATACAGTAATTGTTCGAATAATTTTATGTTATAAATGATTGGTTATACAAAAATATGAAACATTTATGACGTTTTGGAAATTCTTATTTAATTTCGAGCGAAATCACTTTTGCTCAATTAGTAATGTTTAATAACATTTTATGAATTTCACATTTTTGAAATGTTTTCAGATTTTCAGAAGACTCAGATGCCTAGTCTTGCATAATCAGCATTTTGTCTGCACTGCAATCATTCAGTAGAAATTAAAGTCCCACAAAAGATTTTTAAGGAGTTTATTTTCTACATAATTTATAATGTAAATGCATACCTAATCCTTTCAAGAAATACATATTTGTGAATATGGAAGTTGTAAACAGCCCCAAACATACACACACTATAACTACTCCTGGTAAATCAGTGTTCAGTGTGTCCCCCTCAACTCACTTTTTCTCAGAAGAATGCAACAGTACTAAAAACTGAGACCAGCCTGAATGCTCAAATTAGCGTTCTTGAAATTGTGTAATTATAGAAAGATGTCTTGTAATGTTTAGAATGAATATGAGTAGTGCTAGAGCGCAGTATAACCATGTGACCACTAGAGGTCAGTAGAGGATGTAGCTACTGCTTACTGAACTCAGGGCATCAGTGCTATTTTTGTCACCTGTTCTGCTGATCAGCATTTCAGCATTATATTTGGTTCAATAGGAAGCCATTTGGAATTCAGCCCTTCTCTCTCTCTCTCTCTCTCTCTCTCTCTCTCTCTAAATATGTGTGTCTGTTTAAACTGCTTGGGCAGCCTAAAATGCTTCACTGCAGTTGTACCAGAATACCAGTGTCATGTGAAAATTGTGCATTCCTATGTCTTCACATCAGCATAGTTTCCTGGATACCATGTTTTGCACCATTCAGTACTGAAAATAAGACTTGGGTTTAATGCCATTAGCCAATCTCAAAATAATTTCTGACCATGAAATTTATACACACACAATATACATAATAATACATTTACCAGAAATTGGCTTTATTTATGGAGTAAAATGTAAATGGTTTAGTCGATAACTAATATCTAAATGATTGACCTTTTTGACCTAGGACTTGAACTAGAACTAGGCTTAGCTTGCATTAAATGGCAATGATAAACTCTATAAGCAGCACTCCAAGAGCAGGATAAGGCAATGAAGTGATATAGCAACCGTTATATAGCACGGCTGGTCCAACTAATCATGCATTTTACAAGATCCAGATCAACTGCATCAGGTGTGTAACATTTGGCTTGATGTTTATCATTATTGCTGAGTGATAGATTACTGTATATTAGGTCTAAAAAAAGGGCAGAGTGAGACTATTTATAGATCACTGGGGGGGGGGGGGGTTGGCATAATGTACATTTTGTTCATGATTCTACTGACCAACTAAATATTTGATGTATAGAGGGCTTGTAAACAAACGGTGGTTTCAGACTCTCAAATAGCTGTACAGTAACTTAATTCCATGCTAATAAGATACTGGATCATTATGTCAACATTGATTTTTCTTAACCACATATTTGACTTTCGCTTCCTGGTTGATTGTACATTTTTTTTTTTTTTAAATATTGAATTCCTGAGCTGTAATTGAACTGACAATCCAAGGTTCACTAGGAAGAAATTCTCAATCTAGGACACTTAAGGGCTCTTTGGCTTGTTCTTCTGGAATCTAGAAACCTACACATTGAGTTCGGACAATAAAATGTTTGCAAAGATTTTTTTTTTTTTTTTTTTTTTTTTTTTTTTTATAACTGTTTCAGATTTGGACAGGGGATCCAAGAAACGGCATTGACAGAGAACATAGATTTTGAGGTGCTCAATTTCTCAGACATATCATGATGCACAATTCTTTTCTGTAATTTGTAAATGTGGTAATATGATCTACTTGTAATATTGCTTTCTGGCACCGTGGTGCAGTAGGTAACGTTGCTGGCTCATAGCTCCAGGATCCCCAGTTTGATCCTTGGCTTGAGTTACTGTCAGTGTGGAGCTTCATATATTCCTCTTGTTTACTCATGGATTCCCTCTAGGTTCTCCAGTTTCCTCCCAAAAACATGCCAGTAGGAGGGTTTGTTATACAGTATGCTAAATTTAAACAGGGTCTGAAAGAGTATGTGCACTGAATGAGTATATGTCCAATTCAGGGTGTGTATGCTCCATGACCCTGACCTGACCAGGATGAAGCAGAATGAATGAATTGTACGTAGAGCAGAGCTCCTAAGAGTACTAATGTCAAGGCTCAAGGACTTAAGTGTTCTAGCTCAGAATCTGAATAGTCTATTATAGGCAGGTATGCTGGAAGAAGAGCTTACAGGGTGTTGGATCTTAAGCAGCAGGGTTGGGCAGGATGCCCTGCAGGAACTTTATGACACATCACCTGCAAAACTTGTCCCACCTGCAGACGTTTCCATTTAATCCCGGAGAGTGCATTGCGCATGCTCCGGGCACAACAGGCCGGGTAGGGCGAGAGTGTGTTTGCGGCGTGGTGTGTGTCTAGTTGTCTAGAGTGGCTGAGTTACCCAGGAAGCCTTCTTCACCGGTAGAAGTCAAAAATAAAACATGCGCCTGCGCCGAATCAGCACCGCCGGTTCTGCCGGCACCGGAGCTTGAATTGCAGATATAACGGAACAGAGTCATCCACCTGACTGCGAGGATACACACACACACACACACACACACACATGCACTTATACACAGAAAGAGAGAGAGAGAGAGAGAGAAGGAAGCAGAAGCAGAAATCTGCCCGACCGATGCGGACTGCAGTGGCGTTTCCCGGCTTTACGCATTCCCGCATTCCGCACACGCACTCATGACAAGGACGCAAGCTTCATAAACACCCCTTATAACTCCATCCGCCGGTAAGAAACTCAATTTAAATGCCCACAAGGTGCTGACTTGCGCTGCGTGCTCGTGTCAGAAGATGCGTGGATCTGTATGACATGCTGTTTGTTAATGGAAATGACATATGATGATCTAAACCAACGCGTCTTGTTTACTTGTAGTCGAGTTTGTTTATGGAGGTGAGGCTTTCATGTGCTGTTTGCCTTCTATTTGTAAAGGTCATTAAATAAATCGTCTGTATACAGTAGATCTGATTATGCATGCTGAAAGAGTCCTGGGTCTGATCTTCACTCCAATTATGATGGCAAAATATTTGCCTGACAAGTTTTATGGCATGCTTAAAAATGATGTCCCACCAGTTGAATGAGACGTGGAGGTCATGTGTGGTGCATTCCCTCAGTGGCATACTGTACCTCAGCTCTGTATAAGCTCTCTGGACAGGGACTTTGGCATCTTCTTGTGTGCAGAGTAGAAAGCTGGTGCTCTGTTGTGTCGAGTTGTTGGGGAACTCATGTTAAGATGCAGTAGTTCAGCTCATTGGAAATAATTTGGCTTATTGATGCTACATAGTCATGGAACATCATTATGGTGTTTTCAAGATTTAACAGTACAGTACGGTGTATGTATGTTGACCGTATGCCTTGAGGCAGACTTTAGCCTAGAAAGTGACACTGCAAAGTGACTTTCCTAAAATGGGTACAGAATCTAACTGCATGTCCTGGCCAAGGTTCAAGCACATTTATTAATTTGCACACAGTAATACTGACAAACCCATGTGATTTGCAATCGTTGAACTGCTGGCAGGCCATAAAACAATAGGTGAATTTACAGTAGCTAGAATTTCTGGATTAACATCGATAGCATAATCTTCATTAACATTGAAAACAGTTGGAAGTCTCCAGCACAAACCTGGAGGACATATTTGCTGCAGTTTGATCCAGGCACAATGCCCATGAGGTCTAGGCCATGTGATGTTATAATATCAGTATTGTGATACATTCATTCACAGTTTGCTTTTCGGAGAATATCGCAGGTAGCACCAGTAGACTGGAGAGTTGAATTGTTGCACAAGGTAAGAATTAAAATTTGGAGCAAAAAAATGGAATCAGATTTTGCACTGTTGCATGAGTGGCAAAAGGTAGAGATAAAGGGCCCTCAGCTAGAATGGTCCCACAAATATATCCGGTATGTTGATCTGTTGTTTTTCTGAGGAAGAATGATTGTACAACATACATTTTTAATAGATAAAAACAAGAACTTGGTGCACAAGTTTAAAATTATTTTGAGTTTTCTGAATTCAACATAGGGTTATACATACATAGTCAAAAATAAACATATACCAATTTAGATTATTAATTCAGTGGTGCTGAAAGTCCAAAATGTCTTTTAATTTGTCATGACCAAGGCCTTGTAACTTCCTGTTATTGATCATGACTGACTACATCCGGCAGCTTCTCTGTGCACAACATAAAAAGGGGTTGTTTTACAAAGTACAAGCTAATGGGAGGGGTAGCATCTTTGCAAAGGTCTTGAAGAAGACCCAAACTATCACCTTCATCCAGAAAGGAAATTGGTTTCAATGGTCAGGAACAACCCAGGAACCCTCAAGTAACAGGCCTGACATGAACCGGAAGCTGCTGGAACACTGTCTACAGTCAAGAGAGTTTTACATCGCCATGAACTGAGAGGCTGCCGTATAAGAAAAAAGGCTTTTCTCCAAAATTGATAACTTCAAGCTCGACTAAAGTTTGCAGCTGATCACATGGACAAAGAAAAAGTCTTTTGGAGGCAAATTTTATGGTCAGTTGAGACAAAGATTTGAGATGTTTGGCCACAATGACCAGAGGTACAGAGGACCATTGTACCAGCTGTTAAGCATGGTGGTAGTAGCATCATGGAACTGGTGCATTGCATAAAGTGGATGTAATAATAAAAAACCTCAGAATTCTTCAGCATTGCTTCAAACTATCAGCTAGATGATTGAAACTTGGACACTATTGGGTGACCCCAAAAACATATCAAAGCTGATTGAGGAATGGATAAAGCAGGCAAACATCAAGCTTAAAAAACAGGTCCTGTCCTCAACATTATCGAAAATATGTGGGCTGTGCGTAAAAGTCACAAATTTAATTGAACTCTACCAATTATTCCAAGAAAAGTGGACAAATATCCAACCAGAATTCTGCCAGAAACTTGTTGATGGCTACCAAAAGCATCCGGTCAAGGTGAAACTTGCTAAGGGACATTTAACCAAATATTATTAAAATAATTAGTATAATTTTTACCTAGTGTTGATTTCCAAAAACAAACTTGTGCACTAAATTCATTTATATCAAAGATGTATTTTGTACAATCATAATTCCCCAGAAAAATAACAGTTCAAATAAATAATAAAAGCCCAGTATTCATGCCGTGATATTCATGTCCGTGATAAGTGTATGTACACCTCTGACCACAACTGTATATATAACTTAATACCAGTTTAAGGGGTTTTAAGAACCAGTGCAATGTTCCTTCTACAGACCCTGAATTCCTACAGTAGCTGTGTCGCTGCTCAGAGATCCTTAGAGACGCACTGACATCCTTTTAGTAGCAAGTGTGCTGCCTGTGAACGACTGTTGCCAAATTATCTGAAATTTTATATGCAACTCAAGATGTTCTTTTTGTCTACTATATTCACATGTGCAATCTGTCATGTCAGTCAACACCAAACTCATAAAATACATCAGTCAGTTCGACATAAAGGTCAAATCGGGTCATGTACGAATCCAATGCATTGGGGCTACAGTATATATTTCTAATAACAGAGCTGATTGGACAACTTTTTTTTTTTTTTTGGATCGGCTCTGTTTCCATTGCCAGGATTAAGTGCTTACTGATGGTGAATAAATTAATGTTTTCTTTATTGAAAATCTTTTCATTATAAGGGCTGCAATTTACTGCTTATTTTAATTTCCCACTTTTTTAACTGTTCTTTTTTTAAAGTTACCAAAATGTCTTTAATCATATTTCTGTTCATTTGCCTGCCCCTGCTAACAACCATTTTAAAAGGCACTGTCTTTTTCACAAGAAGGCGGTAGACCTTCACTTTTATACTATAGCAAATCTTGTTTCTGTGTCGAGGCTGCTTGTTTATTTTCTTGCAGTCTCTGTTCCCTGGCTCTTATTCCCTAGGCAAGTGATAAATTGCATCGACTGGTAGCATGGGCAGAATAAAAGGTACAATGCTATAGGAAATGCACACTGCAGGGTGATAGTTGTTTCAGAATGAACAGACAGAATAAGCGGGAAAGAGTGAGAGGAAGAAGCTGTTTTAAAGAGAAAGAATAGAAAGACATAGGGTTAGATGAGGGGTATTGTAGAGATTAGTATGGTAAGTGTCAGTGGTTTATGCCTGAGGGGAAGGGAGAGACTTTTGTCACCATTACTCAAATGGCCCCGAGGATTTTAGTCAGCCTGGTCCTTGCTGATAGACACTAAGGTTACAGACACTAGCCCTAGCAAACATTGTCCCCTCTCTCTCTCTCTCTCTCTCTCTCTCTCTCTCTCTCTCTCCTCTCAGTGTGTTCTTCTGCTTGCCTTTGCACTTTCTGCCCTATTAAATGGCTCCTATACTGTTGCTTCTACTGCAGCGATCAGCAGGAGCTCTTGGTCTTGTGTCCATCTGCCTCATCTGTCTAATTGAAAATCAAACATCAATGTCTAATTAGACCTGATTGAAGCATTAACCCGTCCTAACCTATTGGTCTAGATAGTTTATTCATTCCGATGCTGTTTGAAGATCATGAATCTACTGCTCGCTTTGGTAGTAAGCCATGACTGAAGGTTTACTGACAGCCCTCCAGAATTGTCTTGTGGCTATCACGTTGTATCTCGTCACTTCGGACAGCACTTAGAATAGAATTAGAATCAGCAGTGTTGAGTCCTCAAAATTACTATGACATTTAGCAGCTCTAAGCAGAACTTTCTCAGAGAGCACTGTTGTGCAAAGGATAGTAGATAGTACAGCTGTAACCTGTATATTTGGAATATTTGACGTAAAATTAAGCAGAAAAATGGGTTTAAAATTACATTTAATATGCTGCTGAATGGTTGATTCGGATTTTTTTTAAATTTTAATATTTTTGATTCCAGTCAGTAACTTAATTAAAATTCGAGAAAGAGGGGGAAAAAAGGAGGCGGTGGGGGGGGGGGGGGGGTGACTTGTAACACAACTGATATCAGGAGGGTTTTTTTTATTTGTGGTCATTCTACAACATGAAAACCAATTATCAACAAATAAAATTTATGACCTTGTGTTGGCAAATAAAAGTAATAAATCAGTTCGGGGCATGCTGTAACAAGACAATAATCAACAGTAATTCACTTCATCCGGCAGCGATCAATGTTGATAACAAAAAATGAAAGTCTCTTAAGGATGCACCCATCTCATTTTTCATTTTTACTTCATTGCCAGTTTCACAGCTGTGTCAGCATTGCATGGTATAACACACTGTTTAAGAATGATGGACCAAAAAAGGTCCCTTTGATCAAACATGGATCAAACATAACAAGGATCTCTGTGACTAAGAATTACTTTCTAGCTACACAAGCTCTGAGTTATGTTACAAATATAGCAAAGGATACACTAGCTGAGCGATTTTCCTACAAGGTTTTCTGAATTAAAATGTCTTTTCTCAGAGATTATTTTCGACAAATAAAAATGTAGGATCTACAGAATTGTTCAAGGGAATTTAATATAAAAAGGAAACCTTTCATAAGTTCTGTATTCATTACTGGTAAAGTGAAATATTTCTGCATTTTTTGTCTTCGTTGTGATGATTTTGGTTTATAGCTCATGAAAATCAAAAATCCAGTAATCTCAAATTATGAGCCTATTTCCTAAGAGCAATCAAATAACTCTAGGACCTTGATTTCTAAATGAAATGCAAAATTTGCCTTCATCTGAAAATAGGACTTTGGACCACTGAGCAACAGTCCACTAGGTTTTCCCCTTAGCCCAGGTAAGATGCTTCTGACATTGTCTCTGGTTCAGGAGACGTCTCTGTGTGGTGGCTCTTGATGCACTGACACCAGTTTCAGTCCACTCCTTGTGAAGTTTGAGACATTTCTTGACAGTCCTCTGAAATCTGTACTCATCCTTGTTGCTATTGCACCTTTTCCTATGAAACAGTTTCCCTTCCAGTAAACTTTCCATAAATACACTTTGATACGGCACTCTGCGAACAGCCAGCCTTTTCAGCAATGACCTAGCTTAATTTTGGTTGTGTGTACTGAACTAGTCCAAGAGATACACTGTATTTATACTGTTTGAGCTTTAATTTACACAAACTTGAATTTAAATTTTTTGAGCTGTAAGCCATAATTATAAAATTGAAATAGAAAAATTCTTGACACATTTTAATTTAATGTAATAAGTTTAGCATATCAGTGGCACAGTGTTGTAGTGGTTAGCACTGCTGCCTCACAGGAAGAGGGTCCCAGGTTTGATTCCCTGGTTGAACAGGGTGCCCTTCTGGGTGGAGATTACGTTTTCTGTGTAGGTTTCCTCCGGATACTCTGGTTTCATCTCAGAGACATTCGGATTAAGTTGACTGGCTACTCAAAATTGCCTGTAGATGTGAATGCAAGTGTGAATGGTTGTGCGTCTAAGCGTTGGCCCTGTGATGGATTGGCAACATGTCCAGGGTGAACCCCAACTTGTGCCCATAGTCAGCTGAGATTGGTTTCAGCTTTCTTAAATAACTGCTGTAAAATTGTGTCCTCCATAATTGATTAAAAATAACATAACATTTTATACATTAAAAGCAGCAAGAAGGTAACAGCTTGTAGTTATATAAAGACGTCTTGGCAACAAGAGGTTGAGCACAAAGTCGAGCACCAGTAGATTCCTGTTTGGTGTTAACAATAAACTGTGTTGATGACTTGTACTGTAGGTAGACTGAGCCACAAGAAGCAAATGCTTTTGCCTGTTCATTTACAGGCCAGTGTCGTCAACAAGAACATAACAGTGCAATGACATTCCTGTAATGTTTTAAGAATTGTGCATTGTTCTGTGTTGTAGACAAGTGGAACTGGTTGAGGTTTCAGTTACTTGCTTCTCTTAATGTTGTTTCATTATGTGGCTTTCTCAAAATGAAGTATTTCAGTTCTTACTAACCAGCAGTATGAAGATGAATGTGCATAGACAGGCGCAGCCCATCTGGAGTCCAGCTGTGTGTGAGAGAGAGAGAGAGAGAGAGAGAGAGAGAGAGAGAGGGAGAGGAAAGGAGAGAAAGAGGGACAGAGGGATGACAGAGGACAAGGTGAGACAGATTAATGAGCTGTGGGAGAGGTGTGCTGTTTTGGTGGATTGTAGAGGTGTGTGTAAGAGAGGTAGAAGGAGGAAATAAAAAAAAAAAAACAGCAGATGCATTTACTAGAACTAATACTTCCCAAATTATCTGTCAGTCTATCATGCTCTAAAAGAAAGAGAGAGAGAGAGAGAGAGAGAGAGAGAGAGAGAGAGAGAGAGAGAGAGAGAGAGTAGTAGTAGTAGGAGTGTGTATGGAAAAGACAAGATGGAATCTGGAGTGTAGGTATTGTTAGTCTCTTCACAGTCTTATTTGTTGTGTTAATAGATATGAGTGGGTGTGTTTGTTCCTTATTTTTTGATGTGCTAAAGCCATTGTTTTTTTTTTTCCCCCTATATTTTTTCTTGTCACTGGGGTGGTCCAACCAATCATACTTCCTTTTTAGTATGTATCTTTTACCTAGAAACATGAATATAACATAAATATAGTATAGCACAATGTAGTACAGTTTGGTTCCGTTGTTTTCTAGCACCTCTTCCACAACCAGAAACTTTCAAATAGCATTGCACATACAGAAATTTCTGTTAGTCGTGACGCTGCTGCTACTCTGATTCTGCTGTTCCTGGTTGTAACTCTAAGCTGCATGGCTCTGCAGGCCTTGTGGAATTTCCTGTAAAGATCTTCAGCAAAGCTTAGTGTATGTTGCTTCTGTGCCGGTGCATGCAAAGTCCCAATGTCAAAATACTTTATATACAGTATAAACTTTAAATAGGTCAGGTTAAACAGGTCTGTTTTGTGTGTCTGTATAGTATTGCTTTAATGCAGCCTGGTGATCTGTATTTTCATGTAGATCTTTCACAAGATTGCACTTATGATCTTATCATTTTCACCTTTTCACACCCTGGGAAATACTAAGCCTACTGCATTTTGCAACTTGTTCAAATCACATAATTTTTTTTTTTTTTTTTTTTTTTTTTTTGTCGAGAAAGAGACAAGTCACAACATGTACACTCATAACTGATGTAGGAACCAGTTCCCGCTGACCCCCTCTTTGTCGGTGGTACGTCTTCACAGTTCGGTACATTTGCTCTGTGTAGTCAGAAATTGAATAAAAGTTAGCTAAAGCTAGCAGATTATAGTCATGTAAAAATGTTGCTGATGGTCCACATTAGGGCTGTTTTATTGTTCTCACATTTACAGAGTCTGGGATTCCATAGATAGTTTAATGACAGCTGCCGGAATGTGAGGAAAACTTGTATTCCATAAAAAAATATCCTGACACTGCCACCTCTCCTTAGCTGGTGAATTAAGTCAATTGAAAACACTATACAGTCAATATAACCAAGCGCATCAGTTCAGATTGGTCGAGTTCTCCGAAAGCACTGAACATACACTTAAAGTTCCACTATATAGGATTTTACAGGGTATTTACTAACAGAAATGGAGTACACAGACAGACAGACACACCATGACAGTAGCCCAGAGTATAAAAACCTCTATACTGCATATTTCGCATTTTTAAACATGGCAACATGAATCGGGAAGGATTGGATGAACGGATGACGGATGAACCAGAAAGGCGACAAAGAGAAGAAAGGAAGACAAGGAAGAAGAAGGAAGAGGAATTAGTCTTTACTGTTGCTGGTTAACAAGTTTGAGAAGTCTAATTTTGAACAATGGAGGATCATTATTATTAAGCAGGAAGTGTGAATGTAAGTACTTGGAAGAAGACTACGGGAACCTGACAGCCACCATATGTTCTAACATGCACTTGGAAAGGGAGGGGTAAGGAAGGGGCATTCAGTTAGCTGAATCACATACAGTAGTGGCCCTTTAAGAACACACAGTTACCAGTTAAGTAACGACATGATCGGGTGTGCTGTTAGGGGAAAATGTTCAAAGTAGTGTGACATGAGTGTTTTTCTATGTCGGTAAATTAAGAAGCGTTTATAAGTGATTATTCTGTTTATATCACAGGAATCTGCAAGTGATTACACATTTCGATTAATTAAAGAATTACACGTTCCTTTGCTGGTTGCATTTAATGGTGTGGAACATTGGAGCAACAAGTTTCTGTGGTCACTTACATTATAGCAGCTATAGAATGGAAAGAGAGGGTTTTGTAGAACCAACATGCCTACCTACCAACATAACCACTGCTGGGTTTTTTTTTTGTGTGTTTAGTGCTACTTCAGTGCTGTTACAGTTAAAAATGAATGGTATAATACCGTTGTCGGTTCTTGTGGTTAGTTACATACTGTAGTTATCTAATATTAACTAGCTTTTCCTCAAGTACAACTGTTTACACCTTGTGTATTTTTAGCACCGTTTCATTTGTCTGCAAAGTGCTTCTTATTAGAATTTTACAGGCCTACAATGAATGAACTAACTTAATGTTAGTATTTTAATTTAGATGAGTATCAGAAGAACTAAGTGTTGCATCACAGTATGCCGTTTAAGACACCGCGTATGAGCAATTGCTAAAATACTGTAAGTATACATATGGAAGTACCTACTTAGGGCATAGTTTGATTCTGCTCTTCTCTTACGTTACCTGGCTGTCAGTGGGAGCAATAAAAGAATGATGATCCCTGTATCAGATTCCATATCCTGGGCTCTTATTGACTGAACCACTGAAGTGACATCAGCAGACAGGATGCAGTTGCATACGTTCTTATTTAACATGCCAAATAAGTTAAAGAATGTGTCATTGTAAGATGGTAGTCTACAAGTTCGGGCCTGTACTCATACAGGTGCTTGAGTCAGTTGATCTATTGACTGCACACACTTAAATGCTCGGTTTCAAAGCAGTATGCTTGCTGTTGGATATATGCTCATTTTAAACACTGCAGGTCTGTGCTACTCTGGCCTGAGGGTCAAACAGAGAGATAGCAGGAGGTTTTCTGAATGTGTGTGGAGCATGAAAGATTTTAGTCCATGACTGTTGCATTCAGAGAACAGCTTGGCCACGTAAGGCCTGTCTCTATGACAACAATTCTTAGCGCCTTGTCATCAGCCTCCAAGGAATCAAAGTCTCATAATATTCAGCGCCTTTCAGATATGACAGCCAACTCTTGCCTGCTGATCATATGGCCCTGTTAAACTAATTCAGGAATCTCTTGATGAGACCATAGCAACACGAGATGTACAAAAATAAATAAATAAATAAAATCACTCTTTCTTCATATGACAGCAATGTGATATGTGATATGAATATTAGAACAAGGTCTGTCACAGTTATTACATAAATGACTAATTGCAGTGAATTTTGCTGCGAATTTTGATGGTGATTAAGTGATGGCCATAATATGACCATCGTCAGATCTCTAAATTGTGATGATTATGCAGCCCAGGAGTCCATTTGTACGAGCAGTGTGAAATTCTTTATGGATAAGACGAGATTTTACCACCTCTTTAGGAGATAATGTATTTCATCACTGTTTACTGAATCGTTGAGGTCTCCGCTCCTAATGCAGATCATCGCATGATGGATGTACGTGTGATTGATCTTTCCCTCTTTACAGTGCCATATTTGTTCTCTGTTCCTCTTTTTTTGGCATTGATTAAGAAAGAGAGAGGCCTCACAGCAAGCTTTCTTAATGGTATTTCTTGAAAGAAGGTCACTTGTATGACAACTCCTCCTTTTGCTGCTGAATTTCAGCCTCTGTAGTCAGCTAGGGACTCGCTGCAAATGCGAAAGCAGCAAACTAATATTAGCCATGTCTTCTGGCTCCATTTAATGGTCATAGTGCTAAGTTTAGAAATGAATTTGGTGCTAGCTCCATTAGAGAGAACTCCCCAGTAAACACACAAAGCTGGAAATTGCTGATATGAGAATTCTGAAGCCCCACCTGGAAATTTAACCCTCTGTGAACTTTCATTCAGAAATTTGTGTCATTGTGTTACAGCACATTGTCTTGGTTATAGTGAGCTTGAAACTTGAAGCAGTTTATAATTAATATTAATTCTGTGTGGTATTCTCATCCAGATACCTAGCAATCACCAGGCATTTAAATCCCTGTTTAGTGTAGAAATAGACACACTACCTCCTGAGATCAAAATTTGATTTATTGTCTTCATGCTTCTGTCACCTCATTGAAATTGGAAATTTGAGAAGTGTTGCAAAGGCTGACATAACTCATTTTGTATACACTGTTGTCCACTGACTGAATTATTCAGAACCAGGTGTAGTTGCTTGTGTGTGTGTGTGTGTGTGTGTGTGTGTGTGTGTGCGCATGTGTGTGTGTGCGCGTGCCTCAAATGCCACCTCCTGTGATCAGGACACTTGGCTTTATGCTGGATGGAACAAGGGTATAAGCAATGAAGGGGAAAAATCTTTCCTTTGCTCTATAATTTGGGTAATAATAAGTAAAGATGCAAAAAATAAAAATAATCAAGTGGAGTCCTCCCAAAGGTCAAACCATGATGAAACTGTAGTGATTGCTCATCATAGTCCATGGCCACTGCAGCCACGATACCCCCAATCACCATGTCCTCAGTACCACCGAGCAGCAGTGCTGTTAAAGCATCAAAGTGCTGAGAGTTGCATGAAGGGCCAATATACTGTACCAGGTGTAGACCAAGTATACTAGACTAGACTAACTGCATCTGATTGTGCGGGCTCTGGTTACAAATAACTCGCCTGTTGAAGGACTACAGAATCAGATTTGTTTTATACTGTCCCACCTCACATTAGATCAACAGTGATACAAATACAGCTCTAAAAGCTATGCTTAGTGCCAATTAGGTTTAAATGCATAGCATTTAATAGATGTCTTTATTCACTGCAGCAGAGTGCATTGATTACCATGCATTAAAATGGTGTTGTTGACAGGGTGCCAGGCTTGGCTGTGTGCATGCACTGAGCTGCCTAGAGCCATGGTTCTCACAGAGGGTCAGTTGCAAATATTGATCATTTAAATCAGGTGTTATTGTTGTGCAGTGGACAGAACCTGAAGGTAACTCAAACCATTAGTTTGTATTATTGCCCTCTTTGTATCTGGTTAGCAATAGCTTAGAGTTGTGTTTTGTCATTGTTCTTGAAATTGGTCCAGTCCTGACCACCTCGTACACTTAAAGATTTTGCAGTGTCAGTCATTTTTCTACTCCTTCATTATTGCATGAAACCTGATCTTGAATGATTTTCGGTATATCCTGGCCAAAGTTAATGGCGAATAAAATATCAGCAGTTTTCATGCATATGTGTGTTATCTGTTATTGTGAACCAGCTAATTTATTTTTTTTTCTTTTAAACCAAATATCAGTGGCGGGTACAAATGGAAAGATGACTGTGTGCCGGTGTAAAAAAAATACACCTTAAGACATACTATTAATTTGAGTAATGTACAAGAGTGGCATTTTTACCTCTGGGTGTTTTTTTTTTTTTTTTTTTTTCTCCTCCAGAGTTTTCTGAGACATATTTAGCCAAGTTTATGCCATGCGCACTTCCTGTTGAAATCCAAACACAGATAGAGGTATTTGAAACACTAAACAGATAGTGGCTTTGTGTTTTAATGTACTTCTTATTAAGTGTGTATTCCATGCCTGTGTAATCAAAATATTACTCTTGTTCACTGTCTCTCTTTCAGAATATGGATGGGATCACTATCCATAGAATGTGGATTTGATTAATACAACACGCTCAGAATTATATGCAAATGACCTAAAAGAAGCAGGAAGAAGGACCAAGAGGCTCTGTATGTCTAACATCATGCCTAGAAGTAAGTGTAGTCTGCCTCACTGCATGATGGCACTTGAAATGACCAGGATTGACCGACAGGGACTTTGACCAAGCTATCGCAGGAAGCAGCATCGGATCTCAGCTTTGTGACCTGAGCCATGCAGAAGTGCTTCACATCCACTCCTCCACCCAAAGCCCTTCATCCACAGCCTACACATCATGAGCCATCCCCACGATCCACACCTACCCACAGTCTCCCACCAGAGCAATTAAACCAGTGTGTGAGCACTGCTCTTAGTCATAGCATGGCTAGTAAAAATGTGAAACAGCACCGCTCATCCTTTTCCTCGGCTTCAGTGCCAGTCTCTGGCCCAGGGACTCCTTCTCGGGACTCAAAGCAACCTTGCGGTTCTGCTCGGCCAGAGCTTGGTCAAACATCTGTAGTTACCTTCAGCTACATTGAAAAGTCGAAAATCAAGCAACTGGAGAGTCCACACAACTTCTTGAGGATGCAAAGAGAGGCCACTCCACCATATAAGAATGATCTGGCCTTGTCTGTACCCTCAGGCTCCTGCAGCAATAATAGTCATTTTCACCAGCAGGCGGACTCACCCGCTCTCAACCGAGTCACTGTGTACTGTGGAGTCACAGTGGGTCGAGCAGCCACCCAAAGGGCCCTAGAGGACTTTGGGTCACCCCAACTACGGGCTAAATTTGCCCATGGGTCAGATTGGAGTCCAGGGCAGAACCACAACCAGCAAGTGCAATGTCAGTCATGGGCGGGGTCTCCTGGTCATGATAGTTATTCACACAACTATGATGCAGATGGGCCAAATGCTCCATGTGACCCATTAAGTATCCCAGCCTCACACTGTTTGTCATCTCCTACAGGACACTCCAACCTACCCTTAGAGCAAAACTCCAGCCCCAGGGTCCAGCAAGACCCTAACCTACACCAGCTAACCCATGAAGGCACATCCAGTGGAGTGGGTGGCAGTCCTCTCTCAGGTCAAAAGGGTAATTTGATCACTAATGCACATTCAGAAGGTTTAAACCAGCTCAGTGGCAGCAATACATCCTCAGCACTGAACAGTCCAGAGGTAGCACGTAGGCTTGCAGAGGAGGCCACCAAAATCTCGGTTATTTTTGATGATCTTCGAAAGTCCCCTGCCCACAATACTTTTGGAGTCCAGAGTGAGCTAGGCAGCCCCAAACAATCTCAAAATTGCCCCTCGCAACATCGGAGCCCACCTATGAAAATGAATATCCCCTTACATGGGATGAATTCTAATCTAACTGTAACAAATGGGGCTACTCCTTGCTCACAAGCACCAGATATTTTAGCCAATCATAGCCCTGAAAGGGGTGAGCAAAGCAATTACTTCTGCAGCCCAATCCCCTTAGGACACCCCCCTGAATCCCCAGCTCTCCCCTCTCATTCAGTGCAACCATGGCAGTCTAAAGGGGACAAGGACTCACCCTTACGGGACCCTCGTGTACTTTATGGTGACTTGTCAAGCACAGACAGTCCTACATTGCACAGGAGGAGACTTCCACAGTACACAGGTAAAGTTGGGTACCATCGTGATGCCTGGGATCTGCACCCACATGGACACAGTGAGACCAGTGACGAACCTGCATGTGACAGTGTGGAGATCTCCAGAAGGCTCCTTATTGGGCAGCATATTGAGGAAGCACCAATCAGCTGGACCTTCATGCAGAAGTGGCGAGAGCACAGTGGGAATGAAATGGAGATGCTTAAACAAGTTCAGAGATCAGGAGAGAATGAGACAGAAGCAGTGGAGGACCAAGGTGTAGCAGTGGACACAACCCTGCCAAGAGGACAGGAGGTTGTCTCTTTGAGGCAGGAACAAAAGCAGGCAGAATGGAGACGCAGACAGGCTTTGCTTCTTGGCCCTGTTGTACTAGATGAAGAGAATGAGGAAAGGGCAGAGGTAGAGCAGAACGGTGTGCCAGCTTCATCTCTGAGCTCCAGTGGAGTCACAGGGAGTTTGGGAGATCATGAGTGTCTCTCGCCTGAATCCAGCAGTAACAGTAACCAGACGGAACATGCCAGCTCAGGTATACAGGTGAGGCAAGGCTGTGACGGTTACACTGTATATCAGTCTGAGTTATACCATTAGGGGGAAAAAAAATCTTTAGATGGTAATTGGGTCTGAATTTGTAAAGGGCACAAGGGAAAGCCTCTGTTGTAGGATTCTACATAGAAATTGTGAGAAACCAAAGAAACTTGTAGAGTGTTAGATTTTTTTTCGTATTTCCACTGACAGCGTATTAACATCTGAGCAAATTTTGTTCCTTGACTACCGTTTGAATTTTCATAACATTTGCATTCTCATGCATTTAAAATGTTTAGCGTCTTATGTCTGAGCTTTCCATAAATGTGAAGTAAATTGGGTATGGGTTCAGCTGCCTCATAGACTGACCCCTTGAGCAATTAAATGTATTTAATGTGTATTTTCTGTGAATTTTAATGCAACTGTAATTTCACATCAGATTAATTGTTTGGTTTTTTTTTCTGTATTTACTTATTAGTTATTTGTCCAACTTTAGTTCTAAGTTTATTAATATTTATTAATGTTTAATAAACCTGCAGTGTTTAATAAACCTGCATCCATACAAAACTCAAATGGTGCCCCCCCTCCCCCTTAAATAAATGTGTGTGAGAAACAGTAAGTTCATGGTTAGAAAAAATATATAATAGGTATGTACTCTTGTGTGTTATAGTCTGATAGTGGCTCAGCTGTACTGGGGCCATCTCTGCACTCCCAGAAGATTGCTCGAGCCAAGTGGGAGTTCCTGTTCGGCACCACAACAGATACCGTCTCCAGTGAACAGGAGAAGAGTGAGTGAGCCGTCCTCCCCCCCCCCCCCCCCCCCCCATTGGTCATTTCATCCATCTCTATTCAAGTCACTACAGATAAATATAAATAAGACAGGAAAGAAGTACTACCAAGATTGAGAGAGAGAGAGAGAGAGAGAGAGAGAGAGAGAGAGAGAGAGAGATGTTTGGAATTGTAAAGGTAAATGTTATACCACTAAAACATTCTAAGAGCAGCTTCATAAATGGCCTAATGTTACGGATATCAATAGCTTTTCATCATCTGACATGTTATACCAACTGAGCTTGTGAAAATTCAGTTGTCGCACCAACACAATTCTGCCAAACATAAATATATGGACTACACAAATAGAGTTATAAAAATAAATTTGAACACATTTCTAAAATTAGAAATTCAGGCTGGCAACTTTGTAAACTATGTTTCTTCAAATAATCATCAGTAATATTTTTTTTGTACACTATTCTTTGACATTTTAGTTTGTCACATATACAGTACTGCACAGTGAAACTCTTTTCCACGTGTCCCAGCTTGTTAGGAAGCTGGGGTCTGAGTGCAGGAGGGAAGAGGGATAAGGGCCTTGCCCAAGGGCCCAGCAGTGGCAGCTTGTCATTGCTGGGGCTTGAAACCCTTTGATCATCTGAACAGGAGCTCTGGGCCTTGACCATTTGAGCCACTACTGCCTAATGGTTTATAATGGTTTTACAACTGTACTGAAGCACACACTGACTCATTTTGGTCAATCAGTTATTGTAAAAAAAAAAACAAAACTTAATTGAATCACCCTTTCCAAGATTTGATTCAGGATAGCATTCAGAAATTGAGCTGACTACTGTATGGTGTTTTTATATTTTATTAGCATAAACAAACTGACAACATTTACAGTTCACAGTCCAAATTAATTGCCAAGCATGTAAGTCTATGACAGTCAGTTCTTTATAACTCTATTACGAGAACGGTGAATATCTAGAAAGTATTCGCTAAAGTAACAGTGAATCCCTACTGGGTATTTCATTTAATCTCATTGTGCTAAACAAAACTGTTGTTTTTATAAAACGTTATTAACAGCACAGGGGTTTTGCGATTTGCATTTACATTTGCAAGACTACTCAGATTGTACGTCTGTTCAAAGAACTGTAAACTCTGAACTACTTAAAACTCACTACTATGGGATAATAACCGATTAACTTGTGGCCTGTACACGTGCATTTCAGTTATCTGCTAAAATATGTGGACTGTGTTGTCATGACTACCAAGTATATCACAGTTCACCTATGAGTCCGAAACAGCATGTATTTAACAGCAGGTGAATCAATTCATCTGGTTTACTTGAGTCAGTTACAATTAATGAATCACTAATGAATAACCCATTACTTGGGTGCTGGAATTCTTTAGATGTATTCACGCCATTCCTTTTCCCTGCATCTCCCAGACCTGTGCACTGCGCCTCCTAGCTGCCACTCCACCCCGACTCCACCCAATTACCTGCCGCTGGAGGAAGTTGCTCTCCGAGCCAATCATGACGTTCAGCGTGTTGAGGTGGAGCTTGTGACCCCTCCCCCTGCTGCTCCAGGCACCTCCCCAAAAACAGGCATAATTCGTCGGACTCTGAAGTACTCTGAGACAGATCTAGATGCTGTTCCATTAAGGTGTTACTGGGAGACTGACATTGATGAGGTGCTGCTGGCCGACAAGGATGACTCTGACTCAGCTTTCGGGAGCAACCGTAGCGTGATGGGCACCTCCGGTACAGGGAGCAGCCCACTGGGAGAAACAGCATACAAGAGAACAGATGGAGAGGAGGAGGAGGAAGAGGAGGAGGATGTGGCCAGCTGGGCGAGTGTTCGCACACAGTGTGATATCAGGAGGCAGCAGGCCAGTCAAGTGCAGGATGAGGAGGAGATACTTAGCATGCTGTTCAAGAGGTGTCATTTAAGATTAAGTTTTTTGTCATTTAACCTGACAGCAACAAGTACTATATTCAGAATAATTCAGTATAATTATTTTCCCTTGTTTATTTTCTAGGCCCTGTTTAAATAACAGTCACCCAGCCCTGAAATCCCCTGTTCTAGTACAAGGTCCGCCCCAAACTTCGGGTGACAACATGGACACTTTTAGTCACCATTTTGAGAGCATCCTGGAGTCCCAGCGAGCTAAAGGCACCTCCTACAACAGTCTGGACAGCCTGGAGCTCCTGACCTCCAGCTCTCAGACCATGCTGACGTTTGACCTCCCAACCCTGACCCCACAGGTGAAGGCTCAGATGTATCAAAGTGCACGGCAGATCGTAGAGCTGAGCTTTGCCCCCCTTGCACATGCTGAGTTGCCGAGTGTGTCAGAGTCAGCTCTGACCATCACAGGGGACACGGATGCCACGAGGGCACCATCCAGCGAACGTCTCAGCAGCGGCTCGGACGATAGGTCAGCTGGACACAGCTGGACCAGTGACAATGTGTACATACTTCCAAGGTAAAATAGATGCACACACACACACCCTATGCTAACATGCAAACTTGACCTAACATAAATTTATATAAACCCTCATACACAGGCTTGTATAAATACCTGTTGATCCACAGAGCAGTCCTGCACAACAATACAGCTGCAAAAGTATACAAAATGAAAAATCCACATGGTGAATTTTTTTATGTAAATTGATGTATTCTTGTTAGGAAATATAACTGCACAATGTTTATTTGAAAGCACCAGCACAGCATCAGTGGAGATTTTTTTGGCAATTTATTTGTATGTATACTGAACAAAAATATAAACGCAACACTTTCGGTTTTGCTCCCATTTTGCATGAGCCGAGCTCAAAGATCTGAAACATTTTCTACATACACAAAAGACCCATTACTCTCAAATATTGTTCACAAATCTGTCTAA
>JAOVYU010000067.1:6678396-6688920 GCA_025674565.1 Synodontis membranacea
CGATCTTATATTATAGGTCTTAATATAAATATGAAATGCTGATTAAAAAAAACATTGATAAGCGCTGTTATAATAATAAGTATACAGTAAAGCCATTGGTTTGCTGAATAGAAGGTCAGGGGTTCAAGCCCCATTGCTGCTGGGGCTGCCACTGTTGGGCCCTTGGTCACCTGGGTTTAGGAGTAGTTTGGAAAACAGTTGTCACATAATGCAGTTCGTCGGTGCATCCAGAAATGCAACTTTCCACTAAATTCCACATAAGAATATTGTCACTTAGAGCATTTAATTACAGAAAATGACAACTGGACAACATTGTCCACCAAGATTTAGACTTTGGCATGCAAGAGTCATTTCTAACATTTCTCATTTTATTAAACATTGAATATAAAAAAAATTCTAATACCTATGTATATATAATTTCCCATGATAATGGATGACAAAGGAACTGTGCATGTGTATAAGCTCTTATTTATACAACAGACAAACAGGACATGGTAAAAGGCAAAAACAGAGGTCTTGAAGAAAATAAAAATTATTTTCAAGGATTTATTATTTGGGTCAGTTTCCGTCTGTGCTACTTAAGCCCATAGTAGCTTTTTCTTGATGAAACCAATATATTAGTTTTTAATACAAAACTTAATGGCACATCCCATGCGGCCTAGACACAGTACAGTGGGGGAAATAATTATTTGATCCCCTGCTGAACTTATAAGTTTGCTTACTTAATCTACAAAGAAATGAACAGTCTTTATTTTTTATATATATAATTTATAATATAAATTTTATAATTTATAAAATATATTTTATATATTTTTTATGGTAGTTTCATTTTAACAAAGAGAGACAGAATATCACCCAAATATCCAGAAACTCTCTAAATCCTTTAGGTGTCTTGGCTGCTGATGGACAGCTTGAACCTTCAGCTCCCTCCACAGATTTTCGATCTCCAAAACCTTAAGGTGCTTCTTCTTTAGCCACTCCTTTGTTTCCTTGGCTGTCTGTTTTGGGTCATTGTCATGCTGGAAGACCCATCCATGACCCATCTTCAGTGTTCTAGCTGAGGGAAGGAGGTTGTAGTACAAGATTTTATGGTACATGGCCCCCATCTATTGGCCCCTCAATGCGGTGAATTAGTCCTGTACCTTTAGCTGAAAAACAGCCCCAGAGCATAGTGTTTCCGGTCTTATCTGGCCACAGCACTTTCTCCCATGCCTTCTCTGAATCTAGATGTTCACTGGCAAAATTAAAACTTAAGACGGGCCTGTAAATGTTCCTTCTTGAGCAGGGGGAGCTTGCAGGCACTGCAAGACTTCAATCTATTACTGCGTAGTGTGTTACCAATGGTGTTCTTGGTGACTGTGGTCCAAGCTACCTTCAGATCATTAACAAGCTCCTCCTGTGTAGTTGTGGGCTGATCCCTCACCTTTCTCATGATCATCTTCACCCAATGAGGCAAGATCTTGCATGGAGCTCCAGATCGAGGGCGAATGATGGCCATTTTATATTTCTTCCATTTCCGAATAATCGCACCAACAGTTGTCACCTTCTCACCAAGCTTCTTGCTGATTGTCTTGTAGCCCATTCCAGCCTTGTTCAGGTCTACAATCTTGTCCCAGACGTCCTTTGAGAGCCCTTTGGTCTTGCCCATGGTGATGGAAAGGTTGTAATGGAAGAAACTGATTCTGTGGACAGGTGTGCTTTATACACATAACAAGATGAGATCAGGTGTGTCTGTAATTGATTGATTGCAATCTGTGTGCCACACCCAACCTTTGGGAGCCAGAATTCAGGCTGGGTTATAGGATTTGTATAAATAACTTTTATGTAGTGTGTTTTTTTCTAGATTTCTGGTTGATATTCTGTCTCTCTCCTTTAAAATGAAACTATCATACAAATTAGACACTGTTAATTTCTTTGTAAGTGGGCAAACTTCAAATCAAATAATTATTTCCCCCACTGTATGTAAAATCCAGTCAGAATGAATTCAGCTATTAGTCGTCACACTGTACTTGTATTGATATAATAGATGTATTTGTTATTTGTGTTTACAGACAGCATCCACACACTGACCTGCTCCCTAATGCTGCTCAACACAGACTTGTATGGCCAGGTATGTAGAGGAGGGGAAAGAGAGAAAGAGATGTTATTAATATTACTTTAATTACTTATTTTCTGCATGGATCGAGTTGCACAGCTTTATTTATGTCTTTGTATGCTGTAGCATTACAATTTCCCTTTACTGGAACTTAAAGGCTAAAACCCTGTTCCAGCATGACAGTGCCTCTGGGCACAAAGTGAGGTCCATGAACACATGGTTTGCAATGGTTGATTCTGGAAGAACTCGAGTAGCCTTCACAGAGAACATGTTGGGTATGAACTGAAACACTGACTGCACCCCGGGTCTCCCCACAATGAGCACAAGTCTCCACAGCCACACTCCAGAATCTAGTGGAACGCCTTCCCAAAAGAATGGAAGTTATCACTAAATGTGGAACTAAATAGAATGGGATGATAATGTGATAATCAGGTGTCCACATACTTTTGACCATACAGTGTACCATAATCTGGCATGTTGTAAAAAGCTGTGTAATATGCCAGATACAGCTACCCTGTATCTGCAGTCATTGGCTATTTTATAAGTATCCAGTAAGCTGGATCCTTTTCAGCGCAGACTTTTAAAGACTTAGTTGTCGGAAAACGACAATGAAGAAGGAATGACACACAATGTACGTGGAGAAATTATCTACAGTCTTTAAGTGGTGTGTTAATAAATGCACTGTTCAATAAGTGGACACACAAACACACTACCATATTAGTGCCACCCAAATAGCATCTGCTCAGTGGTGGTCTTGTGCTGGTCTATCCGTGGATGATGAGGTATAGGCAGCTGCAGGTGAATAGCAACAGATGGGCTTTATTCAGTAACTGTACACTAACTGATGGAGATGTTATGTTGAAGTGATGACACACCCAGTAAGGTTATCCACAAGGTAGCTGTATCTTATCATGTAACCCAGCATTTCTTTTCTTGAATATTAAACTGGAAAATGTTCCAGTTACACATCTTTATACAACCTTTCTGCCCATGTTTGTCTCCACAAATGCAGAGTTCATGCCGAACATCTCCTGCTGAGTTCCCATGCTGTGAAGTGCCAAAATTGATTTGTTAAAATGACTCGCTTCTGTCTGTGGAACAGAAACCCGCAAATTAAAATCTCTTTCTGTAAATAGCTGTAACCTTTTCCCACTTAGAACATGAGACTATAACATGAATGATTACTATGTTATGCTCACCGTTTTTGGCCAAAAAAAAAAACCTTTTCTACTTGGACCTTATATTATTAAAAATATAACATGCTTGTATATGGATGACAAATTAAAGGAAAACCAGCGGATCTGTTATACCATGGGGGGGGGGGGTATTTATTTTACTGTTATGAGAGAAGCTTCACTACAAATCAATATACTGACTGATCACATTCATGATGAAATATTTCTATCTGGCTGTGCATGGGCTCTTGAAGGATGACCCTGCCCCAGATACAATACATGGGGGATAAAAATGATTTAAGTCATATTCAATGTCCTTCTCAGTCACCAGACATTTTAGAGCAGTGTATTAGACAGCACTCTCTACTACCATCATCCTAAACACCGCCCGGGAATATCTGTTGAAAGAAAGCTCATCACTCCAGTACAGTTCCAGAGACTTGTATAATATGTTTCAAATCACAATGAAACTATTCCGGATGGTTGTGATGGGCCAACACCTTGCTAAAATGCTTTGTTTTTAATTTTTCCCTCATCTCTATGTAGTCAGCTATAAAAAAAAATAATAATAATATCAGGGAAATGAAACTGATATGCATTCATAAATCTGTTTTTTGCTAACAGAACATTGGGAAGCGGATGTCCTGCACTCAGTTCATTGGAAACCTGGAGGGACTGAACAATGGCCAAGATTTCCCTAAAGAACTCCTCAAGGTAGATTACTATGGCTATTACACAAATACTGAGCTCCCTGATGTACTAAGTAATGTACTTTAACTGCTGTATACCTGGGTTCCATTTAGTGCATTAGCCTAGGGAGTCACATGTGTATACTTGGGCTGTTCAATTGTGTTTCGTGTGCTTATACTGCTATTGTTTGTGTGATTCAGAAGAAATGGGTTGTCTTGTGGGATTCGGCTGGTCGTTAGGCTGTTTTTCATTAGATTTCATTATTAGATTATTGCTTTTTGTGTCATGGGTAGGAATACTGGTGGTTCCTTTCATTAAGCCCATGGACACATTGCAAAGTCAATAAGCCGTCTCTGGTCTGACTAATGAATGGTAACAAGGTTTCATTAAGGCTGCTGATCACTGAGTATGAGTACTGTAACTATCTACCTTCGCTTTGTTTATTAATGGAAATGGTCATTTCCATAGTTACTGAGTAGCTATCTCATTGACAGCATGACCGTAGTATAATAATGCACATGAACTATTCATTATTTTAAAGTAAGGTGACGTTACAGAATACAAAATACCTCAATACTCAATACTTCAAACATATTTAAAAATAAATAAATAAATAAAATGTCCCCACTGGCAGTTCTTGTGAGCGGAGTTAAAATAATTCATACAGGGTTGCTTGCGGAGCACATGTGATGTTGACGATTACAAGTGACGGTTTAAAAATATTTGTATCAGGTATTTCTATGTATATAAAATGATAGGAATTAAAAGTGAAATGTCCGTGGCATAGCCTTTTTGTTGAGACACCATATACTGTATGTGCTAAATATTATGCAGCATCAGGTTTCACACTCTTTAAAGACATTTTTCTTTACAATTTTACATGACAGCTGTTGATGAGGTTTTAGATTTTAGAATGACCCACATTTACTGATTAAAGGATTTAATACAATAAACAATAATCAAAATCCCTTTGCTGACTGATCTTATTTATACTCACAGTTCCCCAACAAACTATCCCAATTTAACAAAAGTATTAAATGGCTCAGGAATACATATTTCCTCATGGGCTTGGACCAGTGACTGGTCTTAAAGGATGGATTAGGTTCTATTAGTTTCAACTGGTTCCTCCATTTCTTCCTCAAGGAGCCAAGTATAATCTTAATGCTTGTATGAAATCAATACAAGAACAAGATCTGATCCCATTTTTATACTATATCTCCAAAAGAATATAGACTCCTAAGCATTTCCAGTTCCTGACTTCACTAATGCTGCTGTGGCTGAAAAATTTCAAACAACCATGCGCCAAAACCAGTGGAAAGCCTTCCCAGTAGAATGGATTGTACTGCAACAATGCAGTGGTGCTGCATTTATAAAATCCTTTTTTTTTCTACGTACAATATGTTCAGTGCTAATGCTGTTTTAAAGTGACTGTGTAAACCTTTCTGCACTTAGTTTTAATGGGGTTGGTCAATGTTATGAAAGTACTCATATCTGCATTATCTAAGAAAAGTGCATTATTGCATAAGGTATCGATAGTGTATTGTAATATCATACAACTCTTCTATGCAGCCACTTGGTCCAATTTCCTTTGCTGAAGAGATTCCCACTCACTGGGATTTATATAAAAATTACGTATAAAATTAGTACGTTAATCTGGACTGATAGTTTAATGTTCATAGGCAATGTTAGCTAAAATCAAGGCTATGTTAAAGTATGTACTGTAATCTGCATGGCTTAAAAGCCAATATTCACACTTTCTAAGGACCTCGGTAATGTTGTTGGACTTTTTATGTTTTCACTGACTTCCTCTATGATTTGATGTTTTTTTTTGTTTTTTTTTTTTTTTTTTTTTTTTTTTTTTTTTTTTTTTTTTTTTTTTGCGTGCTGGCCATGGTGCTGAAGTCACATACATGGGTTCTGGAAGAGTGGGTGGAAAAGTTTGTGTAGAATATTGTGAGGATTGACAAGACTGCTATGAAAATTACTGGCATTAAATGGAAACCGACTCGAACATTTTGAGTAACAGAGATGCTAATGATAAAATCTTCTGTTATCACATACAGCAAGATTTCAAAAACCATATCCATCTCTCGTTCTCTTTTTCGCCCCTCTTCATATCTCTTTCCCCCCTCCAGCTATCACTTTGTAACCCACAACAGCAGTTCTCACTTTATTTCCTCCTACTCCATCCATCTCTATCTCCTTTCTCTCCACTCTCTTTTACAGCAGCAGTTCTTACTTTTCCTCCTACTCCTACTGTCTCACTCTCTTGCGCTTACTCATACACATTTTTGCTACTGAAACAAGTCATCTTTGAAACTCAAAACACCACAGAGAATTTGGAGAATTTGTTTCCCTATTTGATATAAGAATCTGTACTGAGGTTATGCAGTCTTTTGGGTGAGTGGGTTCTGTTGCCACAACATCAGTAATTGTGTAAATGGTAATTGTCTCCTGAAGGACAGCGTGATGTTGGGGAGCATCTTGCACAATGCAGATACACCGATCAGGCATAACATTATGACCACCTGCCTAATATTGTGTTGGTCCCCCTTTTGCTGCCAAAACAGCCCTGACCCATCGAGGCATGGACTTCACTAGACCCCTGAAGGTGTGCTGTGGTATCTGGCACCAAGATGTTAGCAGCAGATCCCTTAAGTCCTGTAAATTGCGAGGTGGGTCCTCCATGGATCCGACTTGTTTGTCCAACACGTCCCACAAATGCTTGATTGGATTGAGATCTAGGGAATTTGGAGACCAAGTCTACACCTCACACTCGTTTGTTTGGAGACCAAGTCAACACCTCAGACAGCCATCAGGGAATACTGTTTCCATGAAAGTCTGTACATGGTCTGCAACAATGCTTAGGTAGGTTGTAAAAGGTGTCAAAGTAACATCCATATGGATGGCAGGACCCAGGGATTCCCAGCTGAGCACTGCCCAAAGCATTACACTGCCTCTGCCGGCTTCCCTTCTTCCCACAGTGCATCCTGGTCCCATGTGTTCCCCAGGCATGCGACGCAGACACACACACGGCCATCACATGATGTAAAAGAAAACATGATTCATCAGATCAGGCCACCTTCTTCCATTGCTCTGTGGTCCAGTTCTGATGCTCATGTGCCCGTTGTTGGCACTTTCAGCGCTGGACAGGGGTCAGCATGGGCACCCTGACTGGCCTGCAGCTATACAGCCCCATACACAACAAACTGCAATGCGCTGTGTATTCTGACACCTTTCTATCAGAACCAGCATTAACTTCTTCAGCAATTTGAGCTACAGTAGCTCGTTTGTTGGATCGGACACATGGGCCAGCCTTCGCTCCCCACTTGCATCAATGAGCCCTGGCCGCCAATGATCCTGTCGCCAGTTCACCACTGTTCCTTCCTTGGACCACTTTTGATAGATACCGGCCACTGCAGACCGGGAACACCCTACAAGAGTTGCAGTTTTGGTGATGCTCTGACCCAGACATCTAGCCATCACAGTTTGGCCCTTGTTAAACTCGTTCAAATCCTAACACTTGCCTTTTTTTCCCCTACTTCTAACACATCAACTTTGAGGGCAAAATGTTCATGTGCTGCCTAATATATCCCATCCACTAACAGGTGCCATTGTGTGATGAGATAATGAGTGTTATTCACTTCACCTGTCAGTAGTCATAATGTTATGTCTGTATATGTGTATATGAAAGTGATTTTGTCAATTCACCAACCCAAATTTATTTGTCTATGCTTTCTTTACTTGCCATTTACCCTGTATGAAATGATTTAAGTAAGGAATAAAACACTTCAACGCTGTTGAAGGAAATAATCAATAGCACTAGGTTATAATTCTGTGGAGTTGCTAAACCCCAATCTTGAATATTTTTATCTTATTTTCTAATCTTGAATTTTCCCATTTTGGTGAACTGTTGCAGCCAGTCCACTTCAAGGTTTGGTGTGCTGTGCATACGAGATGCTTTTCTGTTCATTATGTTTATAAAGTGTGGTTATTTGGGTTACACTCAGCTTGAATCATTCTGCCCGTCCTCCTCTGACGTCTCTCATCAACAAGGCATTTCCACCCACAGAACTGAAGCTTGGTGGACATTTTTTGTTTGTTTGTTTGTTTGTTTGTTTGTTTATTTTTGCACCGTTCTGTGTAAACTCTAAAGACTGTTGTGCCTGAAAATCCCAGAAGGTCATCAATTACTGAAATGTTCAAAGCAGCTCGTTCGTCACCAACAGTCACGATCACTGAGATTGCTTTACTGATGTTAAGCTCTTGACATTTATCCACATGATTTTATGCATTGTGCTGCTTCTACTGGATAATTATACTAAGGAGCAGGTGTACAGGTGTTCCTAATAAAGTACCCTGTATGTTATATTCAGGTGACCTGATGGTGTAACGTAAGGCAGATTTTGTCCAACTGTTCTGATTTTATCAGCAATGTTGCAATAAAAGGGAAACGTACAGTAGCTGTTAAGTATTTCTGTTTATAGGTAACTGACAGTATTGTATGTAAAATATGATAAACTGCCTGGCCGTAGGCGTTTCGTTAATGAGTGCAGTAAAGCGTTTATGTAATTCTGATAACAAACAAGCTTAACATGCTGCGCATGAGTAGCTGTGAAAGCTTTTGTTAGGCTATTTTGTGTGAGTGAATGTAAATGATATTGGATAAAAAAAGAACTGTGATGATAAACCTTTTACTTTATATAGATGCAATTTGTCAGGACAAATATTCCTGCGTTTGTTAGATCCTGCTGATGCAATGATAACAAAAAAATGTATCTTCTTGTTACTACATAAATCCATATGCATAATTATTTTTCATGAATTTCTTTACGATTGTACTTATTTATGTAGTTATTTGCTGTTGTAGCTAGTGAGTTGTGTTTGTTCCGAAAATAAATGTACTCTAAATAATTTAGTCTAAATTAGTATTTCATAATTACGCCAGTGCTCTTTGGAGTTAGCCTGCATTCCTTCTACATTTGAATCAATGACTTTATACTGTAAAATGCATCCTGTTTTTCACACATTCCCACATGTGCTGATTTTTCTGTGTCTGATCAGTGTTAATCATTTTTCTCTCTTTCACTGTCTCTTTCACACATAGCTTTGAAAGAGAACTAGTGCAGAATGTTAATCAGTATTCAGAGCGTGGGGCTGTGTGCGTGTGTGTGTGTGTGTGTTGGTGCGCGCATGTCTGTGTGTAGAGACAAGTCGGATGGCTACGATTGGCTGCCCAGTAGCTGAGTGCCGAGGGAGGGAGATATGCATTGAGAGAGAGAGAGAGAGAGAGAGAGAGAGAGAGAGAGAGAGAGAAGGAGGCTGAGAGAAATAGATAGGTAAGGGGAGGGTAGAGAAGAACTCGCAGCCTCAATCAGGTCTCCCCAAGACTCGGCCACTTTCCATCAGCCACAGTGAATGGACTGGAGAGGCTTATTTTCAGGTTTGAGCTCGAACATCTTACAGCGATTTAAACGGAGCACAGAAAGGGATTATGAAGAATCATTTCTCTGCTTCTGGAGGGCATCGGTATACCAAAACGGAAAAGCGAAAGAGAAAAAGGCTTGAAGCTATAAATATGTATGGAGAAAGCAAGCGAACAAGAGACACCTCTTCTATAGCCTGAGGTCTGTTCAGTTCTTTTTACAGGCAGGACGAGTGAAGTGAGGGAGAGGAGGCGAGGAACCTGAGACCCTGACTTTCTTTTTTTTTTTTTTTTTTTCTTTCTTTTTTTTTAACAAGGCTAGGTGAATTTCATTGCGATATGCTGATCGTGTGTTCGTCTTTGGGTTGATTTCCATACACTGCATGTCGGGTGGAATACACTTAAGTCACATCCACCTCTGTATAGTGTGTTTTTGTGTACGCGTGGGTGTGTGCTCACTTGTGTTTCCACCCATTGCATCCATCTGTTGGATTCTGGCTGTGCTTTCACACTTCTGCAAGTATCCTTTGCCATCTGTGTGTGTATGCATGGCTTTTTGCCTCCTGTTATATCACCAGTCCCTTGTTTTTGATGTGAGATTTGAACTGTTCGGTTCCAGGCTCGTTTTGAGTTTGGGTTAAATGCTTTAGGTTGTGCTTTTTGTTTGTTTTCCTCCATCAGGCTCAGGCTATTAAAATCAGCCTTACCACCGAAATCAGATCTACTAGCATCTTCATCTCATTTCCTTTTTCTTGTAGAGCATCTTGTTTTTCAAGTGGGTTGAAAAACATCATCTTGGTCGCATCATTTTAAGTTGAATTTGTTTGTAATAGCTATGGCAGCATTGCACTATTCATCTTTTGAAATCAAGTGTGTTTGGAATTCACTTTATCAAGTTTGTGACAAACAGTTGAGATAACATCTATAATGGTACTACATGAAGCTGGATTATAACCTGACCACATCAAGGCCTATTTTTTTTGGAAAGAAAAACTGATGTGAAACTGGACAATCACAGCCACATTTTAAGGGATTTATGTGAGCTGGGTTTTTTTTTTTTTCCTTTCTTTCTTTCTTTCTTTCTTTCTTTCTTTCTTTTTTCCAAACCTTTCCACCTACCTGGAGTTTTCTTTCTCCTC
>JAOVYU010000067.1:6706790-6725139 GCA_025674565.1 Synodontis membranacea
GTGTGTCCGCAGGAATGCAGAACAGATGCAGTCTTGGATCACCCGAATTAATACTGTAGCAGCCATGTTTTCTGCCCCACCCCTGCCAGCTGCCATTGGCTCCCAGAAGAAATTCAGTCGCCCACTGCTGCCAGGCTCTGCTTCCAAACTCTCACAGGTCCCATTACTGAACTAGAACATATAAAACTGAATGTTTTGGGATAATACCTGACCCAATGCATGAGAATATGACCTCAGTAACCTGTGCGCACGTGTGTGTGTGTGTGTGTGTGTGTGTGTGTGTGTGTGTGAGTAGGAGGAGCAGGTAGAGGCCCATGAGGCTCGCTTTCATGCCACCTCCACGGAATTGGCAGAGCTCCGCTCCTACCCACCTGACCGGAAAGTCAAAGGTCGTGAGCTGGAGGAATACCGACTTCGGGAAGAGTATTTAGAGTTTGAGGTAAGTGGTTACTGTGAATTATTAAACATTGAAGATCTGCTACTCAACTCTATATTTAATTTGCTATAAATCAGTATTTATCTGCTGTATTTATCAGACATTTCTTTCTAGTAGTGTTTTATCACACAAGTGGGATACGATGATGTATGAAATGAACATAGCACATTATAATACGGAGTGCTCTACAGACTTGATAGACATTATGGGAGGACATTGATTGCTGTTAGTATTCAAAAAAAAAAAAAAAAAACCTTATGCCCATCCCTTCCTTACCTTGTCTTAAATTCCAACTTTCTTGATAGGTGTTTAGATATTGTATATCAGATGTTGTTTAGGTGCACTGAGTGTGCAGTAACTTGGTTGAATAGTACTGTAGATGTTGATTTAAGTCTATCTTGGCAGGTTTAAGAAAGGTTTAAGATGTGGACTACTTAAAGCACTGATGTACGTCGCTCTGGATAAGAGTGTCAACTAAATGCCGTAAATGCAAATGTAAATGTGTTTGAGGGTTAATGTTAAAAAAAAAAAAAATAAAATTTAAGCATAAAATATTGTTGCAAGTGTTTCCTCCTCGCATATTTTAATGGTGTGCCAATAATTTTGGAGTTTACTGTGTTTCATCTGATTAGGATTATAGTATGTGTCTCAATGCACAATTTTGTATTAGGGGTAGGGGTTTGATGTAGTCCAAATTCTGTAGTTTTTGAGCAGTAATGGTTTTTGTACTGTATAGAAAAAATGACTAGGCTGCACAAATTAACTTTACTTAAAATATTTGTAACAAGCTTATTTGTTTACATGTTTATTAACGTCATATTTTGAAGATATTAAACGTTACTGGTGTCTTCTCTAAATTCAGGCTACAAACATAAATCAAACCAGGAAAATAAATTACCTACAGGACTGATGGGATTATGTAATGTTAATTATATAACGCTCTCTCTCTCTCTCTTTCCCCCGCAGAAAACACGATACGAGACGTACAGCATGCTGCTGAGAGCGAAGCAACGCTGTGGCAGTGACGATCTTTCAGTTTTTGAGGCCATGCTGCTAGCAGAGGGCTCTCTGCAGAGAGCTCAGTCAAGCCCCAGTCTCCAGGAGAGTAGTGGAACTTGCAGCGCCAGAGACAAGGCTCCTCCCAGCACAGGCAACGGCACCGGCACCAGCCAAGGCCAGAGACACAGCTATCGTCAGGCTGTCAGAAAGTGACTCAGGAACCTCACAGAATGCTCTTTGTACTAGGAACGAAGCGAGGTCATTCTCTTTTCCTACTCTCTGTGCCTGGAGGTAATGGCAGAGATCCTGACTGAGTCTGACTCTGAGATCATGATCTGATCAAAGATGTCACAGTGCAGGTACCAAGTAATGATGTGGAGGTGCAGGAATGTGTATGAGACACCCCATGGTGTTTGTCAAGGGCTGAATTGAGTGACAGAAGGAAATTATCTGCTCATGCTTCTTTCACATCTTCAAGTTCCATGTTGTTTGTTGGATTTGCACACTCACAAATCTGAGATCGAATCAATCTTAGGACCAAAAGAGCTCTGTACCTTTAAAAATGACTGTTAGCACTGCAGCATTATAACAGCAGTTGCGTAAGGGTCATTCAGTCAAAATAAAAATCGGTGGTGTTGGCGATCTGTCTTTTTACAAAACGTACGGAAATACCACTCACTATTCATTTTCGTCAAGCTCATAGGAACAAAGGGCATCTCATTCCACAAGGTTATATCTTATTTGTGCCCACAATTTTATACACGATTATAACAGCACAGAGCTGTTCCATATCTGTACGGAGCTGGACTGAATCCCAAACGGCTCCCTGTATAATTTTAGTGCAGTATCAGGGGTGGGAAAATGTTTGCCCTGTGTATATCGATATCATCAAGCCGGAAGCCATTTGAAATATATTCTGTCGAGCCCTTTATTTTAACCTGGAATCACTTGCCAGAATCAACCACTGAGTAAAGATACGAGTGAGTGATTAAAGTAGCACTAAAAATAACTAGCTGTGGCACTAAATCACAAAAAAAAAGAATAATAAAAACATGTGGACTGAGCAGAATATAATGGTAGAGGGATCAAACTTTTCGTTTTGAATGCAAAAATTTGTATGCCCCAGAATGTCTCTTTTGCACTCAAACTTAAATATTATTACCTTTATTATACGTCTCTGGAATTTATTTACCTTTGAATATTAGAACATGTTACTCGTCCTTGTTCTTTTCCTTGGTTTTCTTGGCTGAGTGTTTTCGTCCAATGTGGCCAGCATGGCTGAATAGTGATGGCTTCTTGTAATCTCCTCTCTTCTGCAGAAAAGCAGTGAATCTAGTGATGATGAGAAATATTCCATGTCTTTGGCTGTCTCTTAGGCTTCTCACATTTCCTACCTTGCATTCTTAATTGAACCCCATTACACCTGGTCGTGTCATGTGTCTCCGGTCTCCCCATTAATTCTGGATGTACTGTAATGCGTTTAAAACAACTTGTACCCGATTGGGTAACCATTTTCATGTCTTTGAAAGCAACCTATGATATCCAAAACCATACAAGGAATACATTACATGTTAAGAAAGCTGGCACCATTAAGGGTTTACCTGAACACAAAATGTGATTTTTGTTTATATATGGCAACCGAGTTTGGCATAGGAGAACTAGGTCTGCACAGAAAGCTTATTATGAGTGATACAGCAGGGTGGCATGGTGGTGTGGTGGTTAACACAGTACAGTTCGATGCCCGGGTCAAACGTGGGCCTTTCTGTGTGGGGTATTCACGTTCTGCCCGTCTCTGGATGGGTTTCCTCCAACAGTCCAAGCAGATGCAGATTACATCGGTCAACTGGCTACTCTAAATTGATCATAGGTATGAATGTGAGCGTGAATGGCTGTCTGTCTCTGTGTTTACCCTGCAACAGATTGGAAACCTGTCCAGCGTATACCCCACGTCTTACCCGAAGTCATCTGGGCTGACGGGACAATCTGGGATTAGCTCCAGCTTCCCCCATGACCTGCAATGGATAAGCGGCATAGAAAATGCATGGATGGATGAGTGATACAGCAATCTGGTTTCAGTCTGGCTAAGCAAAGACATAAACCAAAAAATGGAAATCTTATCAAAAGGTGACTTGAAATACAAGACACATGAAATGACCAGGTATAAATTGTCAGTGTGTCTGTGAGTTTTCACTTGGGCAGTGGTTACGATTTGGTCCGTTCTCGCGTTATGTTTTTTATGTGTATATCAATGAGTGCTTATTAAAAATAAAACATCAAATGTATGTTGATGTTCGGTACATGGATGGATCACGGATTATCAGTTTATGGATCATCAACTGCAGCTTGTCCAGCATAGGCCTATATTTGTATGCTCAGTCAGAACGTTTCCATGTTAAATTATTTGGCACGCTTTGACCTGTACGAGAGATATTAATCCACAGGTGAAACTATAATGTCTGTATGATGTATGTATATTAATTACTGAGGCATTGTCTATTAGAATATTATTAACTCGGTGAGTCATGGTGATTCTGCAATCACATTTAGAGATTCACTTGTTCTCATATGAATATATTTATTATTCTGTTTGGTAAAATGGTTTCAGCAAGTAAATGTGGCATAAAAACAAACATGTCTGCTTTTGTTCCAAATCTTTTCCTGACTCTGTTTTAAAGAGGTCCGAGAAGCGGAATGGTAGGTAAAACTAAAATGTAAGGATTGATTGTAATCGAATATATATTTGGTAAATTGCATACACACACATTCTGACAGGACAGCACTCTGCTTTAAGTCAGATATATATTTAAAATACATTTAAAACAACTTGTATAGACCAAGATGTTGAACATCAAATAAAATGTAACAAGAAATAACAAGTAGCATAAGAAATATAGAAAAGTCGGTAAATAACACAAAACAAATAGCAACAAATTACAAAAATAAATGGAAACCAGTTTCATTAGGGGTGAATTCTCTCACTCTAGTCCAGTGCCCAGTGTTACCGGGACTTGATCTGGATCTCCCATGACCCTGATCAAGATAAAGCAGTTACTAAAGATGAATGAACATCCTTCTTGAAGTTCATTCATTCATCTTCAGTATTCTGAATTGATGATGATGATGATGATGATGACTGACTTTCATTTTCAGGTAGCATGCCATCTGGACCTCTTCTCTCTCATTAGGGCATGTCTAGCCTTGCCTCACCTGAAAATGAAGTGGAAACAGGATGTACTTGGAAATACTTGAAAGTACTTTATCTCGGTTAAATCTGCATGTCTGTCTCTGTGTGTGTTACATCTTGATATGGGAATATGCCAACTGCCAGCAGACTGGTCCGATCCAACAGACGAGCTACTGTAGCTCAAATTGCTGAAGAAGTTAATGCTGGTTCTGACATAAAGGGGTCAGAATACACAGTGCATCTCAGTGTATGGGGCTGTATCGCCGCAGACTAGTCAGGGTGCCCATGCTGACCCCAGTCCACTGCCGAAAGCGCCAACAATGGGCACATGAGCATCAGAACTGAACCACAGAGCAATGGAAGAAGGTTGCCTGGTCTGATGAATCACGTTTTCTTTTACATCATGTGGATGGCCGGTTGCGTGTACGTCAGAGATGTTCACAAGTCATTTTTTCCAAGTCTCAAGTCTTTGAGGGGCAATGGCAAGTCAAGTTTCGAGGCTTTTGTCCCAAATCCAAGTCAAGTCTCAAGTCGCAAATGACTGAAATGAACGTTCTCTCATCAGATGCTATCTGAGATAATACTGCATTGCTGTATGTTTTGGATTGAAAGCATGTACTGTACTGTCATCTATCATTATACACAATCAAATCAAAATTGATGAGAGCGTGGTCACTTAGGAGGGCTATTTCAATGTATAATGTGAAGAAACATCACGAAAGCTTTGTTTGAACTTGATAAATGTATTTTAAAATAAATACCACAGGATACATTAACAACCTTATTATGCTGTGTATCATTTCCTCTCTTAAGGTCTAACATCTGTTTTGATTAACATCTGTATTACCACCAATCATGGTGCCAAAAAAACACTTACAGGATTATATCTCTCCTCTGTCACTGATGAAAATTTCCTGAAGTTGGGGGGCTCAATCAAAGACAGGGGCAAATTGCATCCAATGACAAGGTCACTGACTATTGATTCAGTGATTATCCTCTGTCTAGGATGACCCTGGTGATGACCTTTTTTTTTTTTTCCACATACTTGCACACCTCTCATCTGAACCAAGAAAGACTCGATGCTGCTCTGTCCCTCCTCACTGGTCATTTTCTTTGCTTTGCTGAATTCTGCAAACTTGTAGATGAACATGTAAATTAATTTACTTGCTTACCATAGAATACGGATGATAAAGCTAATATTGTAATTTATAGACAGAAAACTATATGTGGAAATACCTTTACAAAAAACCCCTGTTATTTTATGTTAACTGCATTGCTGCAATATTTTTTGACCATATTACATTTTTGCAGTAAAATCCAGTAGGCTATTTTGTATACATTCGGTTTGTTACTGTCAAAAATGTGACATTTACTGCAATAATATTAGAGCAATATTAACAGTAATACTGCGGTGGAATAGGCCTACAGCATTTTTGTGATAGACATTCTGAAAGAAATTCTTCACTGACGTTACGTTTTAATATTTTTTCCTGAATAAACACTTGGGTAGCTGAACAGAGTTTTACCATGTGCACTGATATAATAACAGTAGCCTATTCTAAAACAGTGATTAATGCATAGGATTAACATTAGGCTACATCAATAGACTACATCCATATATACACTCTGCTGCCATCTGGCAACTGGTATCAGAGTATAGTGCTTCTATTTGCCTACTCCTTGCTGGTAGCCTTGGCTCGTATGTAGTGAGATGTTAATCAAATAAAACGGGTGGGGAACAATAAAGCTGTAATCTGCGTGTAGTCTGTATAGTACGGTGGCCCTGAAGGTCAACACACAACAACATTTCAGAAAACACAACAACATCTAAAAAACACAACGACATTTAAAAAACACAGCAACATTTCAGAAAACACAATAACATTTAAAAAACACAATAACATTTCAGAAAACACAGCAACATCTAAAAAACACAATGACATTTAAAAAACACAACAACATTTCAGAAAACACAACAAAAACACACAGGAAACACAATGACATTTAAAAAGACACAATGAAATTTCAGAAAACACAACAATTCAGAAAACACAACAACATTTAAAAAACACAACAACATTTCGGAAAACACAACGTCACTTCAGATTACGGAAAGGGTAGGACCACACTTCTTGTTTGTGATTGGACAGTGATTGGAGGTTCGTGATTGGACAGTACCCATGTCACTCACGACAGCTCTGTCTTCCTGTTAGTCCTTGCTTTTTAAAACTGTTGTAAGGTTGTTTTTGAAATGATGGATGAGGACAATGAAATACGGATCATGCGGGAATATTTTGATCGAGGCCATTCATACAACGTCATTATTGATTTACTGTCCTCGTATCAGGACATTAAAATGTCCTTAAGCACCCTGAAAACACACCTGAGAGAATTAGGACTGAAAAGACGGAGCGGATACACCTCACAAAGTGACATCAGGAGGGCTATCTTATCAGAACTGCATGGACCTGGACAAATGTTTGGATACAGAACTATGTGGCTGACTTTACAGATAGAACACGGCCTCAGTGTTAATAGGGAGACTGTAATGCGGATGCTACGTGAACTGAACCCACGTGGGAAATTTGCGCAGACACGTCATAGATTCATTAGACGTACGTACCATTCCATGGGCCCTAATTACATATGGCGCATAGACGGTTATGATAGGGCCCATGGAATGGTAGCATCCGCATCACAGTCTCCCTCAGACATTTAATTGTACAATTCTGAATTCATCTGAGCAACACAGTGTAATGTATAAATTTTGGATACAGATGAACACTGGAAATTGGGAAAAAAATTCTACGTTTACGTGGGTAGGCTTCCTTTCCTATTTTATATTCTGTGTAAGTTTTATACAGTACCTCTGTCTGCAGTGTCCCACTGTGACATTTTGTATAATTTCACTCTTTCTACAGTGTCCCATGATCCACGTGCTAGAGCAGGTACTGTGTGTTTTCTTTACTATATATACTTTTCACATGGACCATTTTGTTCAGCATTGTCCTAGAAAAAACATAAGTAAATTAGTTACATCTGTGGAGATGGTGTAATATTAATATCATGTAATTGTTTACAAAAACTAAAAATAACTGACAGTACAAAGGAAGGAGTGGAATATAGCCAGAGGGTAGTGGAATATTCCCTGTCCCGTAGCCAGGGAAGAGTGGAATATTCCCTGTCCCATAGCCAGGGAGGAGTGGAATAAAGGTCAACAACTTCAGATTCCTTGGAGTTAACATCACCGAGGATCTCTCCTGGACCCTTCACACAGACACCGTAATCAGAAAAGCTCGCCAGCGACTCTAATTCCTGAGGAGGCTGAGGAAGTTTGGCATGAACGCCAACATTACCTCAAATTTCTACAGGAGTGGAATCGAGAGCTTGCTGACGAGCTGCATTACAGTTTGATACGGGAGTTGCTCTGCCAGCAGCCGGAAATCACTACAGAGAGTGGTGAAGGCAGCAGAGCACATAACAGGCACGAGCCTTCCTGCTATTCAGGATATTTATCTCCAGCTGTGCCTCTGTAAAGCACACAGCATCATCAAGGACCACAGCCATCCAGCACGCCAGCTGATTTCCTTGTTACCGTCTGGCAGACGATACAGGAGTCTGTCTGCTCGGACTACAAGACTAAAAAATAGTTTTTTACCATCAGACCATTCAACACCTCAACTACAACACTTAAACACACTCACACCACACTTCACTGGATGCACACACAAACTGTCCTATACAATACAGACTCAGGTACACTGCACTTTGCACTTCATTTTTATTATTATAAAAAATAAAAATAAAAACTCTTACTCTGTGCAATACTGTTACTTCACTGCCACTTTTAACTTTAAATCTTGTACTGCTTTAAAATTGTACTGCTGCTCACTCTTGTCACTTTATCTCATGTGCAATAACGTTGTTGCCCCCCCCCTGCCCCCCCACCTCAATACATGCCAACGGTTACATTTCTATTTTTTTTTTTTTTTTTTCTTATGTCTTGGAAATTGTAATTTTATAGTGCTTAAGATTTCTTTTATATTTTTTAATACACTTTTTTACTTTTTAACTCTATATTGTTATTTTTACTATATTGCTGAGAGACTTGTCTTCTGCTCGTCAATCACATTTCATTGCAGTGTTGACCCTGTGCTAAATTGCATATGACAAATAAAGCTGAAAACTGAACTGAAAACTGAATATAACCTGTCCCTTAGCCAGGGGGTAGTTGAATATTTCCTGTCCCGTGTCAATCATATTGACAGTAGCCGATGTATGCGGCTGGCATTTCCTCAGAGTGTGTTGCACTGCCCTTCATAACAGACAGTTATGATGGGGCCCATGGAATGGTAGCATCCGCATTACAGTCTCCCTCTTAACACTGAGGCCGTGTTTCATCTGTAAATTCAGCCATAGTTCTGTATCCAAACATTTGTCCAGGTCCATGCAGTTCTGATAAGATAGCCCTCCTGATGTCACTTTGTGAGGAGTATCTGCTCTGTCTTTTCAGTCCTAATTCTCTGAGGTGTGTTTTCATGGTGCTTAAGGACATTTTAATGTCATGATACGAGGACAGTAAATCAATAATGATGTTGTATGAATGGCCTCATTTCATTGTCCTCATCCATCATTTCAAAGACAACCTTACAACAGTTTTAAAAAGCAAGGACTAACAGGAAGACAGAGCTGTCGTGAGTGACATGGGTACTGTCCAATCACAAACCACCAATCACTGTCTAATCACAAACAAGAAGTGTGGTCCTACCCTTTCCGTAATCTGAAATGTCGTTGTGTTTTTTTAAATGTTGTTGTGTTTTCTGAAATGTTGTGTTTTTTAAATGTCATTGTGTTTTTTAGATGTTGTTGTGTTTTGACCTTCAGGGCCACCGTAGTATAGCCTACAATTGTGGTTTCATTAGTTTGCTAGCGGTAACATTATCTATCCATACACACAAAGTTTCCCTTTCACCTAACCAAGTGACTGACCTATCCTTGTGTATTTTGAAGCAGCCTGATGAAGTTGGACATAGTTCAGCCGGGATCATTTATCCTGTCAAAAAAAAAAAAAAAACTTTGCAAGTGGCCATTCGCTTGTTAGCTGTCTGTGTGAAGGCTTTATAACCAAATGCGATAACAAATGGCACAGCTCCAGGTGAACTTGCCATCGCCATGGTCTGTGTTGATATGAAATCTGTGGTTGCATGCATGCGCGTTCAGTCTGCCTCAAGATTTTCCCATAACACATTGAAAAAACGGAAATGAATGAAATAAATAATTCCATGAAATGAACATTGTTCATGAGTCACAACACCCAAGTCCAAGTCAAGTCTCAATTTGTTGAGGGCAAGTCTAAAGTCAAGTCACAAGTCTTTGATTGTGCGACTTAATTGCGAGTCGAGTCCGAGTCTCAGACTCAAGTCTCCATCTCTGGTGTATGTCGCTTACCTGGGGAACACATGGCACCAGGATGCACTGTGGGAAGAAGGCAAGCTGGGGGAGGCAGTGTGATTCTTTGGGCAATGTTCTGCTGGGAAACCTTGAGTCCTGCCATCCATGCAGATGTTACACTGACACATAAAACCTACCTAAGCATTGTTGGAAACAGTATTCCCTGATAACTGTGGCCTCTTTCAGCAGGATTGAGGAGCACAACAGTGAGCTTGAGGTGTTGACTTGGCCTCCAAATTCCTAAGATCTCAATTCAATCGAGCATCTGTGGGATTGGCTGGATATACAAGTCTGATACATAGAGGTCCCACCTTGCAACCTATATACACACACACACACACACATATATACAGTCACTACACAAATAACAAGTCTCAAGTCAAAACAAACAAGCAAGAGATAATACAAAGGTTTTGTTAATCTGTCTCTCTCTCTCTCCACCTCTCTCTTTGTCTTCTCTGCCGCACTCTCCATTTCTCCACCACTGATCTTTACAGGTGATAGATGGGGCTTCTTCTCTCTGCCACACTCTCTGTTTCTCTGCCACTGTTCTTCACTGGGGCAGATGGTGGCTTAATGGTTAGTGACGCGCACTTGTAATCGAAACGTTGCAGGTTCAATTTTCCTGACCACTGAGGTACTAAGCAAGATGCTGCCCAGAAGCACCGCTCCCCAGGCACTGAAAAATAGCTGCCCCCTGCTGTGTGTCACAACGTCGCAGAGCTGGTTGTTGTGCACTGTGTGCTGTGGTGATAATTGATCACTTTCACTTATAGGTGATATGCAGGACATCTCCATCACTGTTCTTTACATGTGATAGGTGGGGCTTCTTTTTGGAACTGCCGATGAGTGACGAGGAAGGCGATCAAACGGAGATGATGATCAGCCACCCATAGCGTGAGGGTCCTATATGACATAGAAACATACACATGCACAGTCCACTAATTGACTAACAGGCTACCACACGTCACAGTGCATCTGTCCATCTGCCCTAAAGGAGCTACAAACAGATTAAATCTACCAGCCTGTGAGAGCACGCACCTGGATGGAGCGTTACACGCCGGAGCTGGGGTTTTTTTTTTGTGAATTACACAATACTTTACAGAGAAGTGTTTGTATAACAATTGCTGTATAGTTCACTGTGTCTTAAATTTACTGCAATCATGACATAATAGCCGGATTAAAAAAAAAAAAGCACCAATCTCCAGCTAACTTCGGGCGAGAGGGGTTTACACCCTGGGCAGGTCGCCAGTCCGCTGCAGGGCAACATGCAGACACAGACAACCACACCTACGCCAATTTAGAGTCCCCAATCTACCTAATCCCCTCTATGCATGTCTTTGGACTGTGGGAGGAAACCAGACCACCCAGAGGAAATCCACACAGACACAGGGAGAACATGCAAACTCCACACAGAAAGGCACCTGTGCCAAACCCGGGGCTCGAACCCAGGACCTTCTCGCTGTGAGGCAACAGTGCCAACCACTCAGCCACCGTGCTGCCTGGAAAAGATAATCCATACTTTAAATATGACTGGATAGTCTAGGGTTAAGTGTCACTGCAGTGCAATGAATATTTTGAGTCACATGGTCAAAGAAAAGACACCAGTGTACATTGCTTGTGTGTGTGTGTGTGTGTGTGTGTGTGTGTGTGTTCAGTAAAGCAAATAAGGGTTCAGTTAAACCCCATATACTGTATGTAAGTATGTATGTCACAATGTAAGTATCTTAACATTGTGAAATAATAATGTATGGCACAGTATAGCCCTATTTTTCTCGTTTGTTATCTAGAAATTGAACTTGAAAATATTTTTTTAATTGAATTGAATGTGAGATTCTGCAGTAAATATCACACTTTTATTAATTCACATGATCTGTTTGTTTGTTTTCAGAAGTTCTAGTAGACTGTCCAGACCAAATATGGACTGTTGGGGCACCTTTAATTCTAACCTGCAAGTGACAAGTGTTGATAGTTCCTATGTAAACTATACTTGGAGCAAAAATGGCAAGAGGTTAAATGAAAATGAGAATATTAAGTTTACAAGAAGTGACAACAATCAGACATTTAATTGTACAATTCTAAATTCATCTGAGCAACACAGTGTAACGTATAAATTTTAGATACAGATGAGCACTGTAAATTGGGAAAAAAAATTCTATGTGACCGCGGGTAGGCTTCTTTTGTTATTCTATATTCTGTGTAAGTTTTGGACCACACATGGACCACTTGAGCAGCATTGTCATAGAAAAAAAACATCAGTAAATTAATTACACCTGTGGAGATGGTATAATATTAATATCATGTAATTGGTTACAAAATATATTTCAGAAGTGTAGCTGTTGTATGATAATGGAACGCCCTTAACATTTCTAGGGGAGATTCATATAATTTGACTTTTTTGACAGTACCAAAAAAAACACATGTATAGTCTATTCATAGTTGCTTGTAATAAGGGACTATTGTATTTAACAGGGAAATTTGGACATATTTTTCTAACTTATATTAAAAACTAACTATATTTCATCATGGAGAGGACCATCAATAAATTGCTAATGATTTCACAAAAAGAAACCTGTTTAAAATTGAGTAATCTTATTTGCTTTATTTATCCCCATAAATCATCTGTGCAGTCTTAATTCGTTATCCTGTGTGGTCTAATGATGATAAATGTTTACTGTGCAAAACAGATGCATCAGTAAGGCACACAACAAAAAGCTAGATAAATAACCATGGATATAATTTAATTGCAAATGTGAACATGTGGTTAGTTTTTACATGTACACATGACATTCTAGGCTGTTCTGGGTTTTTTTTTTTATTTGTTTGTTTCATTATATTATTAATAAATGTACCATTACTAGTGACTGCACTTACAGATATGTGTAGAATGCTTTTTATGTGCTGCAAGAGTTGTGATGTGGATTTGGAAAATATGATTACTTTTGTCTTTTCACAAGACAACCCAGAAGATCTCAGCTTCTCCTGGTCATGGTTCTTCTTTTGTTTTACTCCCTTATATAATATTAGCACAATGATTGGACAGGAATCCAACTATAACCTTTCTATCAGAACCAGCATTAACTTTATCAATTTGAGCTACAGTAGCTTATCTGTTGGATCAGACCACACGGGCCAGTCTTTGCTCCCCGTATGCATCAATGGGCCTTGGCCGCCCATAATCCTGTGGTCGGTTGACCACTGTTCCTTCCTTGGACCACTTTTGATACATACTGACCTCTGCAGACCAGGAACACCCCACAAGAGTTGCAGTTTTATAGATGTTCTGACCCAGTCTTCTAGCCATCACATTTTGGCCCTTGTGAAACTCACTCAAATCCTTACACCTGCAAATTTTTCCTACTTCTAACACATCAACTTTGAGGACGAAATGTTCACTTGTTGCCTAATATATCCCCATCCACTAACACTTAATACCATACTGCACTTCCACTGAGATTCTTTCATAAAAATGAAGCAACTCAAGTTTTTGCACAGAAATTGTTGTTAAAAAATTGCTAATCGGAATCAGTGGCTTTGGAGAGGGGAGGGGGTTGTGGTGTCTCTCTGTGGTGTCGCTCCTCCTTAGAGCATTCAGAATGTTGATGCTTGCCTGGTGCCTAAAGTTGTCTAAAGTTTTCTCTCATATCTTACCCATATATGTCTTACATTTAACTCTCTTGAGGCTGTTAAAATACGAGCTTCAGAAAGAATGTGGAAGGAGGAGAGATCTGTACATAAATAGCTTAAGCTGTGTGTAATTAAGGGTTTTTTTCCCCCCCTTTATTCTTTGGCCTGACTCTTCCTGCATACTGTATGTACTGCACTTGTTTTTTCGACTCCATTCCTGTCCACTGATATGAGCTAAAACTGACTTGGTCTAATATTAGCAAATATCAACAGAGAGCCTTATATTACAAAGTAAAAGTTAGGAATCATGCCATAAAGAGGACACAGGGCTGGGAAAGATCTGTAAGTATCCACAGGATTTGTTCTTTATAGGCTGAAAAATATCGGGCTCACCCTCAGGCCACTGTTCAGTGTGTTTCTTGACATATTTTACTCAGGTTGAAGAGGTGTAGGTCTAAGGGAAAACTTGAAGCTAGGTAAAGGCGAGTCTATATGGAGTCAGCTCGCTCATCAAACACATCATTTTACCAAAGAATGGTTAAAGAAGAATATAATTCATGTTTTGGAATGGCCAAGTCAGTCATTTAGTACCACTTCTGACAATTATACTATCTGCATTTTGTCAACTGCATCTAAAAAAAGTTGACATTAGGGAACATTATGAACATTTTGTTAATCGACTCATGAATGTCAAAAATGCAACGTCATTTCAAAACATACAGAGGACCTCTGTGTAACATTTATAAAGTCCACAAAACATCATCATACCTTGTGCCTAACAATATGCACTGGCCCAAAATTTGAATGTAGATTTACAGTAATACTGAGCAAGATAGTGTGGGTGATGGGGAGTTTGATATTTATGTGCTGTTTTCTTAAGGAAGCAGAAGGAGGTCTGAATGAGAGTGAGCAGCAAGGAGGTCAGGAGAAGTATAATTTATAATACAATATAATTTATATATACCTTTTTGTATATCACACTTCCTTTCCCATTAACTACGGAAATGTTTCCCCCCTGCCCAAAACTTCTCTCGTTTCTTTAGTCATTTCCAGTTTCCACCCATCAGATGACTTCCCGTCATATGATGACTATCAACCAGGGAGGGTGAAGGCTATTGCATTGTTCCTCTGAGGCAGGTTATCAAACTGCTGCACATGCATTAACACATTCGGCTCTATGAGAAGCTCTATCTGCCCCTTCTGTATGCATTAGCCCATGATTAGCTGTGTTGCTGTAATTGACAGGGGAGAGTTTAATTGCCCCTCCCTGAGACCACAGTGCAATATTCTCATTGAACTCACAATCTCATAATAATAATAATAATAATAATAATGATAATAATAATAATAATAATAATAGCAGTAATCTTTTTTTTCCTGTTATGCGTAGACAACTCTGAGTTGGATATTAGGAATCATAACCATGCTACAGCTGGCCAGACTGAAAATGGAAGTTGTATTGGTCTACCTTATCAACTTTACACAAGACAATCTCTGGGTTTTTGAACCCAAGAGGTTGATACAGACATTGTAATCCAGAGTGTCTGTTAATTCTATTTCCCTTTAGTTCTCCACATGTTTTTCTTTTTTTTTTTTATGAACCATGTCAATGATAGCTGTTTTGCCATAGTCGCTTTAAAAATTGCTAAGGAACGGCTACAAAAAAACTCTGTCAGATGTATTGGCACAAGTGAAGGTCAAATGAGGGATGGGATTCAGCAGGAAGGAAGCACGATGCATGATGGTTATTCGACACTTAATCCAGCATAATCCTAATAATAAACATTGTCATCATAAAGTATTGTTACGTAGGCGGGCGGCGGCTCACGACCGGCATGCCCTGCGGCACTTTAACATGGGGTTCTATGTGTTTGGGGGCGGGGCTTTGGTTCACCATGTTCGCGTAGTTAGATTAGATTAATGGCTTCGGCCTGGTTCTCAATGTGTTGTCATGCTCTAGCTTAATTGCTAACACCTATGCTTATGCTCCAGCTCAGCTCATAGCTGATTTGGGTGCGTGGGTCTCGGGGTGAAGCTGCTTCCCATGCTGTACTGATGTTTGTGGGGTGAAATAAACTCCTCCCAGCCATTTGCACTGGGTAGCAATCAAGCTCACTTGTATCTCCAAGTTCCTGCCGGCGGTAAAAACGCTACAGTATATTACTTTATACCTGTGGAAGTTCGTTGTATCAACAGCGGAGCTCCAGGAATACTGTTTGTCACGCCAAAAATTTTTTTAAAAAAGTAAATCAAATTGAAATACCTTGAACTGATCTGATTGATTCATTAGGTTTCTTGTGGGATTTCCTTACTTTCTTCATGTATGTAGTAATATGAGGCATGAAGTATGCAGTCTCCCTTTCTAGCCAGTGACAACTCCAATGTATTAAACCATTTTATTTTTTTTTAAATCAATCATGGGAACCCAGATTATAATCTTATGCACTTCTTCTCTCATGTCTACAGCCAGATTGTTGTGCACTGTGTGCTGCGGCGTGTTATCAATGCCAATTAATCACTTTCATTTTCACTTATAGGTGATAGGCGGGGCTTCTTTTTTGGAACCGCCAATGAGCGACGAGAAAGGCGATCAAACGAAGACGATGATAGCGCGAGTGACCTTACTGTATATGACACAGAAACATACCTGTGCACGGTCCGCTATCTGACTAAGACGCTGCCGCGCGTCACAGTGCGTCTCTCCATCCGCCCTAAAGGAGTGAAACTACCAGCATGTGAGAGCGTACAACAGCCTGGATGGAGCGTTACACACCGGAGCTGTTTTCTTTTCTTTTTTGTGACTTACGCAATACTTTACAGAGAAGTGTTTGTATAACAATTGCTGTATAGTTCACTGGAGCTTTTGTGTCTTAAATTTACTGCAATCATGACATAATAGCCGGATTTAAAAAAAAAAAAAAAAAAAAAACTGCCTGTGTTCAGTTTCTTATTTGTTTTGTACTCTCACTGAATGGGCTGTAATAGCTGTAAATTGCTCCAAAATTAAGAGGATATGTACCGAACATGGCATCTTCACTTTGTGCTGATGGCAATCGTCTTTATTACAGTCTATGGAAGTACAAGTAAGTAAAATATAATCCATACTTTAAATATGACTGGATAGTGTAGGGTTAAGTGTCACTGCAGTGCAATGAATATTTTGAGTCACATGGTCAAAGAAAAGACACCAGTGTACATTGCTTGTGTGTGTGTGTTCAGTAAAGCAAAAATGAGTTCAGTTAAACCCCTTTTCATGCTTTAAGTAGCTTAACAGTGTGAAATAATAATATATGGCACATCATAACCCTAACCCTATTTTTTTCTAGTTTGTTATTTAATTTGAATTGTTTTTTTTTGTTTGTTTTTTTTAATTGAATGTGAAATGCTGTGGTAAAATTCACACTTTTATTGATTCACATTATCTGTTTGTTTGTTTGTTTGTTTGTTTGTTTGTTTTCAGATGTTTCAGTAATCTGTCCAGACCAAACAGGGACTGTTGGGGCACCTTTAATTCTAACCTGCAATGTGACATGTGTTAATTGTTCCTATAATTATAAAGATTATATTTGGAAACAAAATGGCAACAAGTTAAATGAAACCAAGAATATTACGTTCACAAGAAGTGACAACAATCAGACGTTTATTTGTACAATTCAGAATTCATCTAAACAACACACTGGAATGTATAAATTTTGGATACAAGAGACAAATGGAGTTGGGGAAAAAGAATTCATCGTGACCGTGGGTAGGCTTCCTTTGTTATTCTATATTCTGTGTAAGTTTTATACAGTACCTCTGTCTGCAGTGCCCATTGTGACATTTTGTATAATTTCTCTCTTTCTACAGAGTCCAATAATTCAAATGATATAGAAGGTACTGTGTGTTTCCTTTACTTTATATACTTTTCATATGGACCACTTTGTGCAGCATTGTCATAGAAAAAAAAAAATCAATAAATTAATTACACCTGTGGAGATAGTATAATATTAATATCATGTACGTAGGCTTCCTTTGTTATTCTATATTCTGTGTAATTTTTATACAGTACCTCTGTCTGCAGTGCCCATTGTGACAGTTTGTATAATTTCACTCTTTCTACAGAGCTCCACAGTGCACGTGCTAGAGCAGGTACTGTGTGTATTCTTTATTTTATATACTTCTACTTGATATGCCACTTTGTTCAGCATTGTCATAGAAAAAACATCAGTAAATTAGTTACACCTGTGGAGATGGTATAATATTAATATCATGTAATTGGTTACACAGTCCTACTTAAAACTCATATATATTTCACAAGTGTTCAGTTCACAACTGTTCAGTTTTTATACATTTGAATTATTATTGGATTATTTGAATAATGTGTGATTGCATGTGAAAACATGTTATGCCCTGAAATGATATGTAAGCATGTTGAAATAAATAATCTGTGAAAATAGCTGACAGTACAAAGGGGGAAGTGGAATATTCCCTGTCCCGTAGCCAGGGAGAAGTGGAATATTCCCTGTCCCATAGCCAGGGAGGAGTGGAATATTCGCTGTCCCATAGCCAGGGAGAAGTGGAATATTCCCTGGCCCATAGCCAGGGAGAAGTGGAATATTCCCTGTCCCATAGCCAGGGAGGAGTGGAATATTCGCTGTCCCATAGCCAGGGAG
>JAOVYU010000067.1:6725458-6738964 GCA_025674565.1 Synodontis membranacea
TGAATTAACTTTTATTTAATTAGGATTTGACTCACTTGTGATTTTTTTAAAAATTTTCTCTCTCTCTCTCTCTCTCTGCTTGATGTATTGGAAAATCTGAAGTCATTCTGATGGAAAAGCATACAGAAAAACAAGAATGATCTCTTATCTTTTTTCTAATCTTTTATTGATTTAACTTGGCACAATAATTCCGGTGACGTGAAGTAACAAGATAAAAGTAGGTTTTGTTTTCCCACGTCTACCTGCAGCTGCCAGTCAGAGGTGTGTAGGAGGCCTGTTGTTGTCTTTGGAGTGTGATTGTGTTTGCCGATGACAATAAAAGGCTAAAAGTACTATAATAATAGTATAAAAGGCTATACTTTCGATTTAGTGAACCCTCGTTTATCTCGGTTAATCCGTTCCAGACTCTACCGCGATAAGTGAATTTCCGCGAAGTAGCATTCTTTATTTATAAATCAAATATTTTCGTAGGTCGAGCATAGAAAACCTGTTTACGACCTTCTAAATACGGTTTTTAACATCATTAGAGCCCTCTAGACATGAAATAACACCCTTTGGTCACCATTACACTTGTATTATCAAATATATTAGACAAAATAAGAGAAAAAAAAGACATAATAGACATAACAAATATCATATTATTATTATTGTACATTTAAATACACACAGTTCTGTACTCTCAGCAACTGCTTTAAGCACCGGGTCATGGCGCCAGCAATAGCGACCATCAGACAGGGCCTTAGGGCAGCTGCTGAAGAGGAACCTTTTCCGGAGCATCGGTGGCAGGAAGGTGTCTAGCTCTTCCCCCAGACGTGGAGGTTTAGTGGGCTTGGCAGTGCATCATAGACTGCCTGCACAAGGAAGCCACTGATCTTGCTTTCTAGGGATTCCACAGTTGTTATTGGGACTGCGTAGAACAGCAGAGGCCACAAGATTCAGGCAGGATGGAGTGCTGGTAGATCCAGGCTTTGAATCTACCGGGCAGGCCAGACTTGTCCACCTTGGAGAGCCAAGCACCCAGCTCTTCACTCGACTTCTGGATGGCAGCAGTGTCTTTCAGGCTGGAGTCAAAGAGCTTCCCCAAGCTCTTGACTGGTTGCGCCGTGATGGATGGGATTGCATCTCCTGAGATTGAAAAAACAGAATTTGTCAATCACTGAAAAATATGAAACATATGAAGATACTGAAAAATATATTACAAGATACAGGAAGTATTTTTTTAAGTTGATAAAAAGTGACACTTTTTTGAGCAAAGTGTAAACTTTTTGTCAACTGTAGCAGTACTCAGGATTTCATAAAAATCACGAATAAGCAAAATGAAGGAAAGCGAAAGAATTAAGACAAACAGTGAAGAAATATTCAAAGCCAATTACAAAGCCAACACTTTACTGAAACCAATAATGGTTTTGGGCTGTTAATTAAACTTATTGTTGAAAGGTAAAAAAAAAAAAAAAAAAAAAAAAGGCCATATGTCAGAGTTTAAACTCTGAGTTTAAACTCAAACAAGAGTTTATTTGGAGTCAAGTGACTGTGAAGAAATTCAGCTGTGTCAAAGAAATTGAAACTGGGATATAATATGACAATGCTAAAAATCAACTAAGTGACTTTTTGGCCACAGTGGTGCAGCAAGAAGATTCTGGGTTTGAGCCATACGGCTGAATTTTTGTGCAAAGTGTCATCTCCGTGAGTGTTGTCAGTGTGCTCTGGTTTCCTCCCACAGCCCAAAGACATGCAGATTAGGTCAGCTGGTTACTCTAAATTTCCCATATGGTTGCTTATCTCTGTGTTACCCCGGAATGGACTGGCCCTGCCCTGGGTGTTCCCGCCTCTCACCTGAAGTCAGCTGGGATTGGCTCCAGTTTCCCTACAATCCAAAATGGATAAGAGGTTGAGATGATGGATGGATGGATGGACCTGTTGCCCTGAATAACAATGTTATTGTTTGCTTTTACTCAGTACCTGTTTGACTAAGAAAAGAAAGAACTATAGTACAGTGCATTGGATGTTATTTGAGGATGCAGCAGCTCATTGCACATTACTAAGCTGTATAGAATGTATATGACAGTCAGGAAAACGCTGCCTGTAACTTTAAAAGGATATGTGCTTTGGGATTTTAATGTGGCTGAGGTCATTTTTCTTGATCTGGCCTGCTCTGTCACAAACTCTTGCAAACCCCGAGACAGGAAAGGCTGATTTTATGAATCACTGTGTGGATTCATGTGAACAAATTTGTGCCAAGCTGCAGGAATGGATCTTATGAGGCTTGCGCATTTAGTGTAGCTGGCATGGACACCTCCAAAATCTAAAAGATGTTCATCAATCAAAGAGGTGTACCCATGTGTAGAGGTCTGACGAGCAATCCCTCTTGATACCCTCGTTTATCTTTAAGTAAAGTGTAAAAAAAAAAACTAAACTCTTCTTTCTCAATCAGTATTTTTAAGTGTAATTCAACCCAAAGCTTAAAGAATTAAAGATGTTGATTTAAAGAAGGTTGCTTTCATTTAATATAAAAACGTATGAGGGAAATGAACACACAATCTGGGGGGAAAAAATTCCCTTCCTTTCTAGGAAGTTGTGCTGGCCTTCTTTCCAATCTAAAACAAGAAATGAGAAACAGACTGGGAAGTAAAACCTTTTTTTTTTTATCTTTTTAACCACAAATGACAAATGAAGCACAAAAGTTCTGTTAATTACTACCTTTTGCAGAGTTGCACCCTGACAGGCCTGTACTTTTCCAACACCAGAATGGCATTGTGGCATCCTGTTCTTTATCATGTGTACCCTCTCAGTACCTCTGGTACACTCCAGTTACAGCTGTACTTATAGTGAGATCATGTGTTTTTGATTATAAACAGATCTAGTCTGGTATTCATTCTTGCACAGAGTGCTAGTTATAGGTTAACAGTTAGGGACCATGGCGTGGAGAGATCCCTGTACAACAGAAGTGTTTGCTACGTTTGACTGAAGTTGAACTATTTGTGTAAATATTTGGCATGATTGCATACATATTTCATTATCTTCCTGATCTCCTCCCACCTGCTGAATGTCATTCTGACCTTTCTCTGCTTCCTTGGCACATACTCATGCACATCCCACTGAAGCGGTTCTGGTGACTAGAATTTCAGTTCTCTGCTGTGTTTTTGTGATTTTTGGGTGGTTGTGTTATTGTGTAACACAGTACACTGTAGTGGACACTGGTGGTCAATCTATGTGAGAAAATGATGTCTCATGCTCCCTGAACGACTCTTTCACAATTTGAGTCCGATGAATCCTGCCATTGTCATCTTGGAATATGCCCGTGCCATCAGGGAAGAAGAAATACACTGATGGAATAACCTGCTCATTCAGTATATTCAGGTAGTCAGCTGACCCCATTCTTTGGACACATAACGTTGCTGAACCGAGACCTGACCCACTGCAGCAACCCCAGATCATAGCTCTGCCCCCACATGCTTGTACGGTAGGCACTAGGCATGATGGGTGCCTTCATGCTCCTCTCTTCTTTCCCTGATGCACCCATCACTCTGGAACAGGGTAAATCTGGTAAAACTTATCAGACCAAATGACCTTCTTCCATTGTTCCAGAGTCCAATCTTTACGTTCCCTAGCAATTTGAAGTGTTTTTTTTTTGTTTGTTTGGTTTTTTTTTTTTGCGATTAGCCTCACTGATCAGTGGCTACACAGCAGTTTAGTCCCAATCCCTAGAGGTCCCTTTGCACTGTGCGTGTGGAAACGCTCTTACTTTCACTATTGAACATACGTGTAGGTGATCGATCGCAGTCATTCAGGATTCTTTTCCGACCACATTTCTTCTGCGAAGATGATGGTTCCCCACTATCTTTCAGTTTTGAATAATGCTTTGGACAGTTCTTAACCCAGTTTTAGTAGTTTCAGCAATCCCCTTAGATGTTTTCTTTGCTTGATGCATGCCAGTAATTTGACCCTTCTGAAACAGATTAACAGCTTTTCCATGACCACAGGATGCGTCTTCCGACACGGTTGTTTATGTAATGAGAAGCTACTCGCTGCATCAGTTAGGATTAAATAACTTGTTGCCAGCTGAAACATCCATGCAGTGGAGCAAGTGACTAGTTACAAATTCCTAGGGATTCATATCAGTAATGATCTCAAATGGACCATAAACACCACTGCCATGGTGAATGAAAGCCCAGCAGAGACTTTACTTCCTTTGGATGTTTAGAAGGAACAACATGACTGACAGACTGTTGCAGTCCTTCTATCACTGCTCAGTGGAAAGTATTTTAACCTACTGTATAACAGCCTGGTAAGCAAACTGTTCGGCGGCAGACAGGACAGCCCTCCAGAGGGCTGTCAAAACAGCACAAAAAGAAATTGGTTTTCCTCTACCCCGTCTGGAGGACATCTACAGGTCTCGATGTTGCAGCAGAGCATCCAGGATTATAAAAGACAATACTCACCCCTTCCACCAGCTGTTTACTCTGCTGCCCTCGGGAAGACAGTACAGAGCACTGAAATGCCATACCCTTCGGCTAAAAAAACAGTTTTTACCATGTTACGATACATGAGTTGAACTCCCCCCGCCCCCCATCCCACTCCCTCCCCCATCAGGCCCACAGTAATTAGGAAGCAACCGCATTATCCCTGTCTTTTTTTAATTAGTTTGAATTTTAACTGTAAGGGGAATTCACTCTTGCGTTTTAACTGTTATGCACTTTGTGTGTGTGTGTGTGTGCGTGTGCATGCGTGTGTGTGTGTGTGTGTGTGTGTGTGTGTGTGTGCCTTTCAATGGAGTTAGAAGGAAATTTCCTTGTATTGTGTGTGCGCCTTTCTATGGAGTTAGAAGGAAATTTCCTTGTATTGTGGACAATGCAATGACAATTCTATTCTATAAGCTACCGGAATCTGTCTGCCTGTCTCTGTCTGCATCACTTCTGACTTCTGATAACTACACCAGGCAGTGTGGGTGAATACGTACGCAACTCGTGCAAGCATTACTGATCCTCCTACCACCCCTTTACTACAAAATGGTGTGGTCAGTGGGGGGTGAATACTTTTATAAGACACTGTATATGTATGCTAACATCACTGTGGCTGTTCTAAAACTTCTTCAAGGGTTTGCGCTCGTTAACCTTCTATGTGTATGGACCTGTGTACGTTTTATTTTGGTATGATGGGAGACTGAACTCTATAAACTTTTGCTCAACAAGTTAAGTGAAAGCAGTAACAAACAGGTACATCAGGATATTTTCAAGATATCATCAGGGTAGTCATGAACTGTAACATGCAACTTGGATGTTGTACAAGGGAGATTTCAGAGGACAGGCAGCAGGGAAAGTAAGTTGAAAGATCTTCTCTTCAGAAGAGAACAGTTAAACAGTTTAAAGACTGGTGATAAAATTGCAAAGAAATGGGCCTTGGAAACACGGACAGAATATGAGGAGGTGAAATGTTACCCGTCACTTGCATTGGAAGATTTGTGTCCTTAAAACGTGAAACTATACAGATAGGTTCAATACGGTTTGGTAATCATGTTAAAAGAAGAGTAAAAATGACCCTTACCTTTGCAGCTCTCATTCAGCACTGATGCTGGATGGAACCACAGCATAGGACCAAATCTGTTCCTATCAATACACAGTAAGCAATCTGTTTGTGGGATATTTGTAAGTGTATGTGCTCTGTCTCAGGCCAGGAGTGACATTGTTGTGGATATCTACGAGCGCCTGCCTGTCCCATTTGGCCTGGTTCGATTTGGGGTGGCTCCGGATCACCCTGAGGTTAAGGTTAGTTTCCATTCGTTTATAAAAAATAAGCACAACAATAATGGTACAACAGTTGCATAACAGTTGGCAAAATATCAATCCATTGAACTGCTTTTTTTTAAATTGTGGATGTTGATGTAAGATGATTTAATGTTAGTCAAAGAATTAGTCAAGTGAAATCAAGTCCCGTCCCGTCCCGTCCCCCAACGTCATGTCTATGCAGCTTGTAAATATTGGAACGGAAAGTTGTTTCTCCAGAAAGACTACATGAAGTGCATAAACACAGCAGTGTGAGAAGAGTGCCAGACAATAAACACACACAACAGAATCATAAACACACAGGACACTAAAAATGCAGACCATGGACTGTAAGCTCTTTGGTAGTGTAGCAGTAGCTCTTTCAGAATCCCATGAAGTGTCTGATTCATTAGTTTATTATTAAATATTGGTCCAAATTTCACATATTATATTATATTTTATACAGACTTATATTACTGTGTTGGTGTAATCAGGCCGATATGATTAATTGACTGACTGCAAATATTCCTGCCAGCTGCACACTTGCGTCCTTCTGAACACCCAGGAGTGTCAGGATTTATCGCAGTTCGGTCACAATGAATGCCACAGACAAAATGATGCGTATTTTCATAAATATGTGTAGCCTATTTTTTTCACACTCTTGTAAGACTTTTTTATCTAACAGTATCCCATTTGTTGTAAATCATCAGCAAAAAATATATTTAAGGAAAATTGAATGATCCAAATCATTGAACCTATAGTTATATACTGTATATGAATACTAGCTATATAATTAGATGATTGCAATATCTCTTTTACTCAGTCCGTTGCAACACTTTTTGAGGCAGATTTACATTAAATACAGTTTGAAACTGATTCTCCTGAATCATACGGTTTAGAATTATGATGCGTTTCCCTCTGTAAATGATAAATCCTACTTTCATTTAGTAATGAGTGACCATTTTTTTTGGAAAGAACCGTATAATTGGAGGTTTAATCTATCTATACATAAAAATCTTTTCGTGTTTGAAACGGAAATATGACCATAGACCATATAACCATATAACCGGAAGCTGCGTAACTCGCGCTTAGCCTAGCTAGAAGATGTTGAAATAACGAGGCCCCGGCATTAGATGCTAATGCTAATGCTAACGGTTATGTTAACGCTAATACTAAGGCCTCGCTATTTCAACATCTTATAGAAACAGCTCACTAAGTCTGTGTAAGACTTAAATATATTAAAATGTAATACAACCTGATTAATTTAATTTGTATTCAAATGTATTTTACGGTTCGCTGTAGTTATCAGTGCTAGCTAATACAGGTAGCTGGGGTTAGCTAGCAGGCTAGCTGTAGTTCTGCTCTACTAAAAGAGGCTTTTTACATTATACTTTTTATTTTAATATAATGTGATAACTCTAATTCTGTTCTATGCTTATAAATACTGCTCTTCACTGCACTCAGTGAGTGAAGCCACTGGGTATTCAGCTAGTGTATGTATATATACTTCTCAGATAACCCTCTTCCATTAGGACTTCCTTTGCAGTCATGGATCTTCCTAAGCCTATGATGGTAAGGTCAAGAGTCATGAACATGTACTGTCAATAATTCTATTTTTTCTGTTTTTACATTTCCCTAGAATGTCATTAACACGTTCACACAGACAGCCCAGCACGAACGCTGCTCTTTCTACGGCAATGTGAACGTAGGTACAGATGTCTCTGTGGAGGAGCTACAGAAAGCCTATCACGCAGTTGTGCTTGTGAGGTTTCTTTCACTGTTCTATTCATTGTATACTCTTAGCAGAATTGTCCATTGTACAATCTTACATTACCGCATTCATTGGCCAGAGTCACGGCGCCGAAGGAAATCGCTCTATGGGAGTGCCGGGGGAAAGCTTATATGGTGTTTTCTCAGCCAGAGACGTTGTAGGCTGGTATAATGGGCTCCCCAGCAGCAAAGAGGTAATATTTTCCTATCATTTCAACAGTTCACTCTTAGCTACAGCAGCTTTCTCAGTTCTGGCCTCGAAACCGCATCTGCACCATTTTTATTAGTTCTTATTTTAAGTTCTGTGTAAATGTGTAACCTTTATTGGGTATTGCAGTGAGTAGCTTTACAGCCTTTTCTGGTAATTGGCCTGCGTTTCTTAGTGGTTCTTGTACCGCCTTTGTGTCACCTCCTCACGAATTAGGCTTTTTAAGGAACTGGAATTTAAACAAACCATTGCGTGTGTGTGTGTGTGTGTGTGTGTGTGTTTGCTGTATTGTTTTAATATTACCCCCATTTGTTAGTCCAACAAAACGCGCAGCTAGATTTCTATGGAGACAAAGTTCACTAGTATGATTACAAACTCAAAAAACTTTGTAATAATCAATTCTAAATCTTTTGACACATCATCTTATTTATATCTGAAATACGCTGTAAATTCTGAAATCCATGATTTGTTCTGTGTTTCACATGTTCTGTTTGGTTCAGTTTAGTTAGAAGCATTGATGGAAGCGGAACTTTGATAAATATCTTAAATAAAATAAAACCATTAAAAAAAAAACAATGTTCAACCTAAACCTGACTTTATCATGCGCCATGCGTGCTAAAGCCACAGAAACATACAGTACAAACGAGTGCTGCAGGTGTTCTTCATGACTGGGACTGAGAAATACGAGCTACTTAAATCATGTACTCATTCACTTCACATTCACTTTCTGTGTTTCTCGTGCAGCTACATCCAGATTTAAACTGCGAAACCGCTGTGGTTTTGGGACAGGGCAACGTGGCACTGGATGTTGCCAGAATCCTCTTGTCTCCACTGGATTTTCTAAAGGTCACTGCACTACAAAAAAAATAAATAAATCAAACCATTTCAAAAAATCCAGTTGTATTAAATGGGTATTAGTTTTATATTTTCATATGATGCGTTTATTAATTGCAAATGAAAATAAGAGGAGTTATACCATGACTTTCACTCCAAATTTCTCCTCATACATAGACAATGCTTTCACATTTCTCTTCTCCCAGAACTCATCTTCATACCAGAGCTGCCACATTAGTGTGAAAGGCTGTATTGCCAATCATTATGATCACTCCTACAATAAAAGATTGTTTTTATGCTAGACCATTTTTACTTCTACATTTTCACTTGCCACTAGCACACTGTTTATCTCATATGCTCATATGATAAAAAAGATCCAGTGTGGCTTCTGTTTTTTTCTGGTAGACTAAAAAGGTAATGTGAAAAGGAATGAAGACCTTGCTTTTGGCCAGAAGAGTATTCTAGTTTGTTTTGCTTTCATGTCTTCCAGTTCTCCCTTAAGTATTAACAAATGTCTCTCTCTCTCTCTCTCTCTCTCTCTCTCTCTCTCTCTCTCTCTCTCTTTGTTGGCAGAAGACAGACATTACTCAGCAGGCCCTGGAGTCTCTCCGAGCCAGCCGGGTACGCAGGGTTCTGATGGTGGGACGGAGGGGACCGCTGCAAATTGCATGTACTATTAAGGTGAAAGAACTTCTGCCTTCCCGCTTGTCAGTGCCAGAATTCATTCCTTCTCTCTTTCTCTTGCTCTTATTCTCTGACTAGCTCTGCCATTTTCTTCCTTGCCTCTCCTCTTTGGCATATTCCATTATTTTCTCATTATCTTTATTATATCATTCTTTGCTACTTCATGTTTATTATTATTATTATTTTTTATAATATGTGTCAGCACATTATTCAGCTTTATTATAGTCTATGCCATTGTAGACGGCCTAATGCCATATTCTTGCATTGGGTGTACCTTGCAGTACACGCAATGTAGTCGCCTTCAGAGACAGGACTAAAAAAAGATTTCCTTTTGATTGACCTTGTGAGATATGCAGTTCTCTTTTCTGGGGTCTCATTTCCTGATGCCATAGTGTTCTTTGGTTTGTTTTAGACTGTTTTAGACTGACCTCCTCGTGTTTTAAGGAAGGCTTCTGCCAGATTGATGTTAATCGGTTGAAAATTGTCTAGACAAAATGTGCCATAATAGAAAGGTCTGAATGGATGGAAACACCGGAGCTAGACAAACAGGATCTCGTGTCGCTGGCTTGAAGCCAGTGACTGTTGGAGATTATTTTGCATCTATTTTTTCCATCCATCAATTTTTCCACGTCTTATTTCACAACAGGAGGTGAGAGAAATGATTAACCTGCCTGAGACAAAAGCTGACATGCTCCCAGGTGACTTTGAGGGCATAGCTGAGGCTCTGAAAGGTACAGGCACTAAACACAATCACGGTGAACAATGCATGTGTCTATCTATATTTTTCTTGGCAGAGTGGAATAAATAGACTGGATCTCAAAGATTAAAAACTTCAGAAAGCAGATTAGCATGATTAATAAGTCCCTACGTGATTCTCGCACGAATTCTCTCTGGCACTAGAACCACTCATAAGTCGACTTTACATACACAATGCCATACAGTACGTTATGAAGCCTTGTTCACAGGACAGATGAAAACGTTCAGTCGACAGGATTTGCATGAGAGTATATAAGCATTAGAAAATGGAAAAAATAACTACAAAGACCTGCAGCATGTTTTGGAAAGTTTACTCGTCCTGATGACTTAATGAACAGGTTAATAAGTGTTGGTGTAATTTATTTGAGTCCATCACAGACACGGGCATGCCAAGTCAGGAACAGTCACATACCTTGAGTTTAATTTGTTTATTTGACTCTGCAAAGCTTAGTGGGAAATGTGTAGGTGGGGGAATCTGGCAGGCATGTGACCAGTCATTGCATAATTCAATGTTTGTAACTCATTGTCCTGTAATTTGACACCCTTTTAAAACAGTTTACAGTGTACAGATATATGAAGAACAACAAAAAAAAAAAAAAGTCTAATCTCAGCCAGAACAAAATCTAATCTCAGCCAAAGTCTAATCTCAGTCCAAGCCTAGACAAGGACTTATTTTAGTGCAGATAATAGGGATAAAAATCATCTAGTCTCCAAGTCTGAGGCTGATAGCAAGGACAAACTGGACAGCCTTTTCCTTATGTTTATATATACACTGCCTCCGGAAAATAAAATCATCTGTCAAAATATAATTTTTTCTTTTTTGCTTGATCATATTTAAGAATACTCAGAATATCCAGAGATGTTTTTTCCCTACTTCTTTTAAAGTGAAGTTTTTGTGTGTGTTTGTGTTTGTTTCTTTGATTGTCATATTCTGCAGCTCTACCAAATTAGATTAGGAACTTTATTGGACAGTCATTTTCTGGTCTTGCCACTAATTTTCAATTGGATTAAACTTTGGACTTTGACTCACCCATTACAAAACTAAAGCCTTCCTTTATACTTTTTGCCCTGTGCTTTGTCTCATGGTCCTGTTGGAAAATGTGTTTTTGCCCTAAACGCAGATATCTGGCTTTGACTTGCTTTCAGCTTTGCTGATGTTGTAATAATTTGTCCGTCCCTTTGGCTATAACAGCTTTATCTCAAAGCTTCATAAGCAGTTCATTGGTCTTCATTGGAACGGAACTGATCTGATCTGCCATGTGCGATTCACATCTCCCAAAGTAAAGTTTAGGAAGACCTCCCAAAATCAAACATCTTTATTGGATGCAGGTTGATTTAAACATAAGACAGATGTATCCTGTTTAACATATTTAAGATTACTAAAAATATAGCAGGGGATGCTTGTAAATGATGCAGTTTTTGTTTATTGATCTTAGTAAACAGAAAAAAAAAAAAAAACAGCAATAAATCACTGGGGTAAATACTCTCTTGTCACTGTAATTACATCGTTTTTTTTTTTTTTTTTCTTTTTCTTTTTTTTTAACAAAGGCTTTCAGCTTTTAGTGAACAACTATAGCACTTTCTAGTAGGGTGATTTAAGGACTCTAGACCATTCATTGGTTCTTCTACAGCCTTATTCAGATGGCTTTCATTCTGTACAGGCTTTGGGTGTTTTGAAATATATTATTTAAATGTGCTTTCCAATGCATTTAGAGAATACCATATTTCATTTGGCCACAAGCTTGCGGACACCTGACCATGACAGACATATTTGGTCTTTCCTTGAACTGTTGAAACAAAGTTGGAAGCACACAACTGTATAGAATGTTCTTATGTGTTTGTAGCGTTACCATTTCTCTCCACTAGAGCCAAGCGGCCCACAAAGCTTTATGAAGACATGCTTTGTCAGGGTTCTTGTGGAAGAACTCAAGTGACAGTACCTGACCTTTCTAATGCTCATGTGGCTGTAGGGGCACAAATCTTCATATCTATGGTTCATATCTATGATAGGGAAGCACCAGACATGGTGTCAGTGGCATGGTTTTTGTTTCGTTTTGTTGTTGTTTTTGCGGGTTGGCTGCCAAATCGAATGTGGCCAACTTGAACTACTACACATTCGAAAATCCATGAGCATCTTCCAACCAAAGCTGAAATACTCTTTAATTGACTTTAACTGAAGCTCAGAGACACGAAGACAAAGGACAGCATCAGCAACAGCTGGGGCAGAAGAAGAAGCCTTTATTTGTCACATAGACACTACTGCACAGTGAAGTTCTTTTTTCGTGCATATCTCAGCTTGTTTGAAAGTTGGGGTCAGAGTGCAGTCTTGATATGGCACCCCTGGAGCAGAGAGGATTAAGGGAATTGCTCAAAAGTGGCAACTTGTCAGTGCTGGGGCTTGAACCCCGGACCTTCTGATCATGAACCCAGAGCATTTTACGAAAACCTGATTGAACCCAAACATCCCATACTCCATACTACACAAGGAAGGCTTTTCCCTGCATAGGGCTGCTAACACAGTGGACTCTTAACAGACATTGAGTCAGAGGTGTGTGTTTTTATAGTAATCAGAATTGGTGAACAAACGCACATATCTCTGTCTCAGTCCTGCTCAATCAAAGAGTTGTTCACTCGCTGTCAACTGCACATCCTTCCACCTACCACGGTCATTTCCACCAATCGTACTGATAACAGTCCACTGCAAGCTAGCGATTCGAAAATTCACATTCAGATTCAGTGGTGCTGAAACTCAGAGACATTAATCATGTTAATTCATTATAGACTTTACCGATGATTAAACAGCAGGTTCATGACGCCACCAGGTATGACGAGGCATTCCTGATGCTTTTCATCCGGTTGCCTGGTCGGTCTGATCATACTATGATCTTTGTAATCCCCAAGAATCAACAAAAAAAAGAAAGACATGAAACAACATATTAGGGTATTGCTCATTGGAGAGGCTTAATGACTATTTACAGACTGGTCTGTCATGAAAAAGTCATGCCTTGACTAGGATAAATACAGCACTGCAATTATGTATTATGTAATTTATTTTTCCAGAGAGTGTGACTTAGTTTCAGAATCTGCTGGCAGCTTCAAAATTATTGCCTGTAAACTTACTACCATTTTGAACTATGCAGTATCCCCATTCAAAAGAACTTCTCATTTTAAGCAAACTCTTTTTTTCCAATCGTCTCCCTTCCAGAAAAAGACTCTGCAGTGTTACTGTAAAAGCAGAACAGTTTGCTTCTACAATACTGTGCAAAAGTCTTGGGCATTTTTGCACACAAATAGTGTTATAAATTACATTTTATGAATTCTGCCTTATTGATTCAGTATAAAAATTAATATTCCCAAACATTACATTTCCAAAAAAAAAAAAAAAAAATACTAATAATTGTAAGCATAAAAATATTTGTATGTCAGTAAAAAAAGCAACAGACAAAAACACATAATGAAGGCTCCTGGGTTTTGCTGCAAAAAAAGAAGCAATTG
>JAOVYU010000067.1:6768511-6781691 GCA_025674565.1 Synodontis membranacea
AATTTCCAAGCATACTGTCTCTGTGTAAGAAAATAAAAATGAAAAAATGTAACTTTCCTTTTTCCTCTCTTGCCTGCACAGGAATCCCAATTGTAAACTTCATAATCATCCATCCCATGTTGAATTACATAAGCTTTCCAGAGTGTTAGTTTTTCATTTTTATTTTGCAAATAAAGGTCAATATGGTTCCTCATCGTCTAAGGGGAAACATTTTCCCAAAAAATGTGTATATAAAAAAGTAAGAAAAACATTTAAACTTAAAGGAACATTTATTTATTCACAAAATTCAAATCTGTGTGGTTCTACAAGGCCATTTTGTAACTTAATAAGCAGTGAAAACAAGTGAAACTGCTTTTAATGTTAACCCCAGTGTCGAAAATGTGTCTTGCAATGTGTAAAGCTTATTGGTGTTTGTTAACTATTTGGACAGTGAGGAAATGTCTGAAGCACAGAGGACCAATAAACCCAGTGGGAAATGTCACTACTGTCTGATGATCAGCAAAACATGCCAGGAAGCCAAGAAGAGCATCCAAGCACGAGGGCCTGCTAAAGAAGTGCCCATGTTTGTCAACGCAGAGGAGGAGTTCTTTTATGAGGTACAGAACAAAAAAAAAAACCCAGTTAATTTGTCACATCGATCCATATCGGCATATTATAAATGTACATCATTACATCTGTGGATCAAATGGCTTGTTTGTCTGTCAATCACAGCAAGCTCTGGTGAAGTTTCACTACTCCGTCCAGGAGGAAGCCGATTCATGTCACTCAGGACGATGGTCATTCGACGATGTACCGATGAAACCCTTCCGGACAGTGTGCCTGATCCCCATGGAGAGAATGCCAGTGATTATGGACAAGCTTAAGGACTATCTCACAATCTGAACACATCACAAGTCTCCTCCTCAGCCTTACGTGTCCCAGTCTTTCGTCTCCCCATAACGCACCATTCTTAAAGACTGTGAAAGACTACTGTATGGACACAGCCAGGATACGAGTGCTTTCTGTGCTGAGAAAATATCCATCAGGAGCTCAAAGTCTGCTGAAATTCTTCAATTAAACACATTTTTACCCAGATTACAGAGTTGAATTAATTTGGTTTGATAAGACACATGATTTGTCTGTTCTTCAGTGCATTTGGTGGATTTCTTGCCAAAACTAAAGCACAATCCTGCCATGGAGTTATTTATTAAACAGATATGGATGAACAGAGAGACAGGCAGAAATAGACAGACCGAAATAGAACGCTAGACCTATGCTGATGACAGATAGGCAGATATACAGGGTGTCCCAAAAGTCTGGATCCATAAGCACTTATTGATTTAAATACAGAAATTACAACAAATGCTCGAACTGATGGCCTTGGGCTCCATGACACTTTGTATATTCTGAATTTGATCATCTACTGTTAGTTTCGAAGCCATCCTGGATCAGAAATTAAAAGAAAAACGTATAACATTTCATACAAGAAGAAAATTCTTATGGATCTAGACTTTTGAGACACCCTGTAGAGAGTCTCTCTCTCTCGCTCACACACACACACAAGATCTAAGAGATAGAACGAAAGATAGAGAGAAATAGATGAGTGGATGGAGGGTTCAATGGACAGACAGACAGATACAGACAGATCGAAAGAGACAGACAGACTTGGAGAGAGAAAGGTAGAGTTGGACAGATGCAGAGAGAGAGAAAAACAACAGACTGATAGAAAGCTACACAGACCTGAATCAGATTGAGAAAGCAGACCAATGTAAACACGTTGCATAGGTATAATTTATTAATGAGTAAATAACTTACCTAAAACCAAAACTGCTGACTGCACCTTTAACTAATCAGTTAACTATTTACTTTGTACACCTCAGTATAAGTTTATTGTCCTGAAATCTCGTTAAAGAATATATCGTTTGAAATTGACAACATAGATACTTTTCTCAGGTGAGCCTTCTTAATTTTAGCCAACCATCCTAAATATTTTACATTCCATTTCTACAAGTTCAGAGGCTGATCATTACAGCCAAATCATCTTTCATTCAGCATTTTGCTCGATAAATTCCAGGATGTTGTTTCCATGCTGAAATACAGAAATGATGAAAGAGGCATTAAGGTCCCGACTTCGGCATGGGCATTCACATTACTGTATCACACATCTGTCATAAGACTGTGACTCCTGTCCTTTTACTGTGTCTGTAATAGCCGGATGAATATTCTTTCTGCTCGTTTTACTCCCAGCCATCTGTGTGTCCAAAATATGCTGCAGGAGCTCCTTACACTCACTAGGTGGCAGGTTGTAGAAGAAATACTGCGGCGCCGTTTGAACGAACCTGCACAAACATACAAGCAAGACCATGAATCATTTCTTTTGTTCAGTTACTGCTGACTATTAAGCAAATATTTGACGCAGGCTTACAGTAAAGGTTTATTTGGTGTTGTTTTAATATCAGGAAAAGCCATATTCATAATTCATATGCCAGACCTGATGTCTGCTTTAAACTGAATCAGAGAGTATAACGACTCCCATTTCCCCACGGTCATTCAGTCTGAAATTCTGCGATTTTTAGCATTTCAGTAGGTGCACTAGGGCTCACCGTGAAAAATAATTATTTTTCTAAGCACAGACAATAATAATATCTAATATATAATAACATTTTTACATTGCAGAAGCTGATATTTATTTATCTATTTCAAATCACTGATTAAAAAAAATTAACAAATCGAATGGATTGAAATGATTCAATCTGCTGGGGGAAAAAAAAAACCCAGATCTTATCTCTACAGGAAAAGAAAAAGAACCATTAAGGACCTACACATTGGGTGAGATTTGTGTGACTGTACGGATGCAGTTGTTGTTGTTGGAGAGGGTGAATTCGTGAAACAGCACCCACTCGGGCAGGCCAAGTTTGTGCTCTTTGGCCCCATAAGCTGAAAGACGGTGAAGCTTTGCCACATGCTTATTGCTCAGCATGAAATAGTTTCCAAAGCCATCAACGTCACGAGCAACCTGACCAACACAGAGAATACAATGCAGCATTAACTCTACAATGTAACTCCTTCTTGATATTGGATCTTTATACCACCTAGAGCGATTAGGTTGTAAGTAGTCACATTTCATCAATGTTCAATAAACCTTGCTAAAGCTAAATCTTGGTTAATAAACTGGCATGATGAACATGTGTAAATATCCACAGATCCATTCACGAACATGCCTGCATGAAGAACCCAGCCAGCAGTGCTCGCTTGACACAGAGCGTGTTGGTTTTGGTGCCGAAAGCTGGCTCCGAGATCGGGAGCTCCAGTCTCCTCAGTATGTCAGTCAGCTCTGTCCTTATGGCGTCTGCAGTCTGCAGGGCCGCGCAGCACAGAAAGTAATCCTGACACCACTTCTCCTGTGTGAAACCTAGCATACCAAAACAAAACACTGGTTTACATAACTGTGCACCTTTACTGTGTGCTTAGTTACTGAACATGAGGGAACTTTTTTTTGTGAATTATCTATAAATAAGTCAAGAGAAGTTTTCACATACACACACATGCACACACGCACTCCTGAGGGCAGTTTACTGTAGCCAATCCCAACCCAAAACACTGCCTTTCTTATAAAATCATCAGGTTGTAAATAAAGTATTGCTGAATCTATGGTGGATTTGGACACAAGCAGGTCCACTCACATGGTTCTCTCTGGCTGCGTTTATATGCGTTGTAGATGTTGATCAGAGTGAAGTGGTCTCCTTCTGGATGATACAACTTCATGTGACACAGCATCGCTTCTGTTTCCATGCCAACAGGGGGATCTAGGAAGCAGCTTGGAGCTGGAGGAAAGAATAGACAAAGGGATGCATGGGGGGGGGGGGGTGATCAGTACCGAAATAAAATAACCCGAATCCTGTAAAGTTGGAAGACTATTATCTTGAACATAGGTTGTGTAATTGCCTAATTATTACAGCTTCTGTGGCTTACAGCATGCAAAGATTTATACTAACAACCAAAACAATCTCTGCCTGAACCCTGACCAATTCCCACTGGCAATGGTTTTTGGGCTAATCTTAATCCCCATTCAGACTGCATAAGCTTCCTGTGAAAAGCAGCTAGACTGCTAGATGAACTTGGTTCATCATTCCTGCTCACTTCTGTACCTGCTAACATAGCCGCAATAGTTAGCAACTCGCTGGCACAGTCAAACTCGCACGACGCTAGCAGAGCTTTAGCCATCTGGGGGTCTAAGGGGAACTCGGACATTATGATCCCGATCTCAGAAAGGTTTCCATCATCATCCAAAGCTGCAAGATAATCCAGCTCTTCTAAAGCTTGCATCAAGCCTTCAGGATCTGAGGGAAACAGCAAGAAAAACACATTCCATTGTTTATACTAGACTGTATTGATTTAAAAGGCAATGATTTGATATTTGATGATACTATTGGCTCAGTTACGATAAAAATCTGTCTCTGTCTCTCTCTCTCTCTATCTCTGTCTTACACTTGCTACTGTAGATACCAGTGATTCTGACCCCCTCTGCTTTCCAGACCTGTCTGATCCATCCTGATGTCCTTTTTCTGATTGGAGATATCATCACTTGAAATCACTTCTACTGAGAACGGCCTCATATGAACGCCTGAACATAGACTTAGACAGTGAAGGTGGTGTTAGACTGCTGCTGACATGAGCATTTCTGCTCCGATGGCTTAGGGTTTAAATGACCACAAACAGCCTTGCACTCAAATATCAGTGAAACAGTTGAAAACTTCAACAACATGCACCTTGCACTAAACACATACAGAATTTTTTTGCTACACAGACGTACTTGTTTGACCATACAAAAAAAGTGAATTATTTACAATCGCAATTTTTTTTTTATTTTATCTTACTGTCACCCAGATAAAGATGGGTCCTATATATATATATATATATGTGTGTGTGTGTGTGTGTGTGTGTGTGTGTGTGTGGATAAAGTTATAGATTCGTAAATTTATAAGCAGAATTTACATATTTCTGTAAAGCGCCATATAAATACAGTTGAATTGTAGAATAAATTGCAATAAGATTTAGAAGCTTCATCTATATGTAAAATAAAGTCTTTATTGCAAATTTCTCACAGCTAATAATGAAATTACCCAGAACTCATAAACTTACAGAATTACAGAATGCATGTTGCTTAAATATTGTTACCAAGTTTTCAGATTCTTTCGTAGAATTTCAGCACCTCTTTCAGCTACCTGGCTTCACAAATCTGATGGCCATAATCCTGTGTCCTGGTGCATGAACCCTTTCTTCCTGTTCATTGTGTGTGCCAGGCTAGTGATCTCAGCTCTTCATCTGGGTCAGAGCTCGCAGGATCTCGGCTGTTTCTCGCACAGGCTGAGCTCATGCCACAGGACAATAAACTGATTAGTGCTGTCAAAACGGCCAACACGCATCGCTAAACACCAGCACCATGACACACCACTGCTGTGAAAACCGTACACCACTTACTGCACTTGTGTACCACTGAATGAGGACACAGCCCTGTGAACTCATCTTCTCTGGCTAAATGCTGTCTTTTATGTTCGCTTCTATTCATTTTATGTTGAAATAGTAATGAAAATGCCCCTGGCTAAAACTGCTTCTTAATGAATGCAATATTATCATCACGTGCATTAGAAACCCGTGGTCACAATATCTGACCTGGCCTGCTAATGAAGTTGCAGCGTCCGATTCCAGCCACCTCCATCCTCTTGAGGAAGAGCACAGCCGAGGTGATGTTTGCTTCTAGGATCCGAGCAGGAATCTCAGTACAGAGCTCGGTCTCCTCAGGGTACAGGCAGAAACACTTCCCTATCCAAGCATAAACAATTATATATCAGTTTTATATAGACATAAATAAATCCTAACCTGGTAGGATATATAAAATACACCCCCCATTGAAAGTGTAATTACAGTATACTGAAACTTAAATAGGATAATCTTGCATTGATTTTGTTTTTATTGTTCAGTAGTGTCACTGATTCAGTTTTCCTGAATCAGGATTTCCTGTTTGCCTGCTCACCCGCTGATCCAGCCAGCTGTTTACGAATCTCTGCCCGACATCTACTGATGGGTCTGGTCACCTCAGAGCTGGCTCTCAAGCGAGGGTTATACACCTGCAAAATTACACAAGTGACTCTGAATCCATCCATCCATCCACCCTTTCGGCTGCTCCCGTCACGGGTCGCCACAGCGGATCGTTGTCCGCACGTTCGGCATTTGGCACAGGTTTTTACACCGCCTGCCTTTAATGACGCAGCCCTGCCCAATTTATCCGGGCATGGGGCCGGCACTAAGACCACACTGAATTGTGCGACCCCGGCGGCTAGGGTTCTCTGAGAGTTGACATCAACTGGATTCGAACTTTCCCGTCGTGCCACTCAGGGCTCAGAAGTGATATTGAATGGTGGAGTTAAAACTTCAGTGACAGGCACATGCACTGCATCACACTTTGATTATCAGCAGCACTTTTAATATTAAATCGTGTGCTGTAAACGTCAGCCTTCCATTAAAGCTAAAACAGCTCTTTTTTTTTTTTAGTAGACCAGTGAAATCTGGGTGCAAAAAGTTTACTATGCTTTGACTAGCCATTTTCACTTGTAATCATTTCTCACTACTGATGTTAAAAAAAACAACCACATATATTTAAAAATTACAATCTGAATTTGTTTCTAATTACAATAAGCACAACACAGCAAACAAGGCGTCGTCTTCAAACCTTCAACACTTACAAATCTCCTTTCGACTCCAGTGTCAATCAAAAAATTCACCGTGTCCACTGACCAAAACATGTCTTCGGACTGACTGCAGGACAGAAAGACTCTCCTGCCTCTGTTTTGGTCCTGTGTGATTGGAGGACAGATCCCAGCATGGCCTGGGCATACTGCCACTGGTACGAGTTCTCCAAGATTACTGCTCAGCCTGGATGCTTCTTTAGCCAGAAGACTGCAGGCACACCCTACCTCCTAAAACACACACATATATCTGATATCAGTACAACTAACATGCACTGCACAGACACATATATCATGGTGATGGGGTTATTTTATTATTTATTCTGAATCTAATTGTTTGTATAAACTGGCATTGTATAAATTGGCTAATTTCGTTGTTCAGGCGACTGTACAATGACAATAAAAAGTCTAAGTCTAAAATTCATGTAAAGAAAAAGAACAGATGTTTTTTTTTTGCATATTTTTACAATATTTATACTTTTAAAATAATACAGGTATGTGATGTTGAAAAAACTATATGGGAGGGTGCAAAAAAAAAACTGCAATTATCTGAAAAATCATGCTAATACTGAAAACTATTATTGTTCACATTGTTATAGGCAATATTATGCAGCCAAAATACAAGTTAAAAAAAAAAGTAGAAAGGACAGAGTAAAGAAGTATCTGGTATTTCTCCAGACCGTCATGCTTAATTCATAGTTAACACGTTGATTTATATGAGAAAAAGATCTTGTTGCTGGTTGCTGCCAACTCTCTTAGTTTGTGATCATAAAAATGATCAATTCGATCAGCACCAGGACCTGTTCTGAGGTGAGGAACACAGCTATGTCCCCAGGCTCTTTGGTCCTGTGCACCTCAAGGACGAGTCTCAGTGCTGCGTAGAAGCTCTCCGTACTGCCTCGACTGCTGTAGAGAACTTCAGGCGAGCTTGGCGATTCCACATGCAGGTGAGCTGCACCGCTGAAGTGCGTGAGGAGCATGTGTGAGGCTGGCGTGACGGAGAGCAGCACCACCCGAAGTTCAGAACGCTGCAGGAGCACTTCCCGAAGCAGAGCCATTAGGAGGTCTGTGCTCACGGTGCGCTCATGGGCTTGATCGATCACAATCACACCATAATTCTCCAGCAATGGGTCGGACATCATCTCCCTCAGCAGCACGTCATCGGTGCAGTACCTTAAAACGGACATGGGGATGTCAGTAATCTAACCTTGGCATGACAGTAGTTCCATTATAGTGGATCAGCTGTTACATTATAGTGTATGCAATGTTAAAGAAATGTCTCTTTCCATAAAGTTTCAATCATATTTGTACTGTGTAACTCCTATATTTTGTTAAATACATAATAAGAAACGTACAGACGAAGATATTCTCCGGAAATCTGTACTAGTCATTTTTGTCATAATGTAAGACAAAAAAAAAAAACTCAGTGAAGATAATGTGTTTTACCTGAGAATAGTGTCAGTGGAGCAGCAGTTCTCCAGTGGAATGCCGTAGCCCACTTCATGGCCAATATTGACATCCATCTCATCAGCTACATGCAGGGCCAAATCGACAGCCTGTTGTTTCTGGATCTGACTACACACCACGACGCCATGCCGATACTGCGCTGACAGACAGAACTCTGCACACCACTGTGGAACCTACACGTCAAACACACACTTGTTTATTCGCATACACCTCCATAATGCACAAGGCCATGGAGCTGATCACAGGAAATAAGACCTAACAACTTCCTTCTTTCCCAACCACTGGGATATTTTATGATGCAGGGATTCTATTTATGAAATGATATTTATCAGCAGGATCTGACATGTACTGGTATCAGCTACTGGTCCAAAATGTGCTTATTTATAATCTGATACCATGTGATACTATGTAATGTAAGCCCAGTGTATGTCGCCATACTAATGAACAGACAAGAAGAATTAACAGAGATCTGGAAGTATTTCATGCTTAACAGTCAAAGCAGAGCAAACTGTTCTCTGTGCAAAATTCTCAGACTACAGAATCATCCAACAATGCTAAAATCAGAGAGTATGAGAGCAGAAAACTTGAGTCCACAGAACATATTGCCAAGTATTGTGTGCAGACCAAGCGGTTTACAAGCATGGGGCATTGAAGGGAGCATGCAGGGAAACATTTGCATGTAAGAACACTTCAGCTCTGCAATTAATGGGACATTCTTGAAACTCTCCACTTATTTGTAAGACCACTCTCGCTGATACTGCTCTACATCTTTTCATATGTTAATGTAAGTCAGGCCTGACTGGACCACCGTGAAAGCTGTTCTATGTCTCAGTCTGGATACTTCCATATAGTACAATGTTCACACTATGTAGGCCTACTTACTTGCATAATGCGTGAATTTCCTCAAAGTAGTGTTGTAAGTATAGTATATACTTACGCACATACCGGAATTGCATTCTAATGATATTAGAATTGTATTATTTGAATACGATTATTGTTCACAGTACCAAATCATCATAGACTACTAAATCAATGTAATATACATATCCAACAATAGTGTGCAGGCATTTATAACTTACATTCCAGCAGTGATTCAGTTCCAATCACTGCAGCCACCATTTTCACATGTTTTAAATTAGGTTGGTGGTCCCTCCCCTTCCCTTATATAGCCCAGATAGTGAGAAGTGTCCAGCATATCACACTCAAGTTTTTGACTGCTATGAGTACACCATTCAGGTATTCATAGTGCCACTGCATGTTGCTATAATGGTCAGGGTCAATGCACTTATGTACTTAAAAATAGCATGTGGAAGTACAGAAGAACATGAATTAAGACACAACATTGGTCTTTTCATACGGATATTTATCCAAGTTAAAACAGTCATCCCTGCTTTTCAGAATACTAAACCGTCACCATTGGAAATCCATATAATAGGATCTGCTGAGCTAGGACATTTGGTCAAAAGTCAGTGCCACTCTGTAGGGGCAAAGGGACACCGGTCACAGTTGTTGAGGGTGAGATAGGGAATTCTGGATTGGATGAACTTTGACTTTATGGATTTGTTGGTATACTCAAGATTTTGCTTCATGTTCACATGTTCTTATACTAGCTGCTGTTAAATGCACTGGTCAACATAAGCATAATTTAGAGTATGCTGCCTCAGTGTTTTTACAATGTAAAAACTTAAAGTGAGGAAAATCATCAGTTGAAAATGTTCTCTTAAGTTACAAGATGGAAACAAAATTTGAAATTTCAGACAATACAACTACTGAACAATTAAGTTTACTATTTAAACATGCACAATGATATTCTGGCTAACAAAACTATTGATCTTTTTTTTTTTTAATTCCTGATCTTTAGGTAAAAGTTTGCAAGATGTACTGTACTGTAGACCTACTTGGGTTTTTTTTTTAGGTCTGGATGAATTGCATTCCAATTCAAGTGATCTATCAAATAGGCAATTAACATATCTAATGTCGAATCCCAAGTTATGCTGGGGGTCCAAAGGCCACAGATTGAGGGCCATCAATCTACCAACATGTAACACACACAACAAGAGCATCCTACAATACCATGGTTCTCAACGTAGGTTCAGGAACTCCACAGGTCTGTATTCTCCGGCCATTTTTATTATATTACTGACATCATGATGGTAAAAATCCTTATCAGGTACAAAATAATAAAAAGCTGATTATTTTCTAATTCAAAGCTGAACATTTTGAATTTAAAGCTTAACAACATGAATCTGAATTTAATTTTAATAAAACTTTTGATGTTACTATATATGAAATGTTTACACGCTGGATTGAGCTTTGTGCTTGTCACCTGACACCAAAAAAATTTATTTAACACAGGAACAACTGAATTATGTTAATAAAATAGGTGACTTGTACATACTGTACACTTGTACATACTGTACACTTGTACATACTGTACAAGTCACAAACCTGAGGCTAACATTATTTTGTTTGATTCATTTGTTTTCAGCAGTAAATCCTTAAGAAGCTTCATCTGGTGAAGTATCTGAAGCAAAGTCTCTGGCATCTGTAGATGGAATGTGTTTATTCATGCAAATCAGATCTAACTTGAGCTCTGGGTGACCCACATCTTTGGGTCAGTGTGTTTAAAATAGCAAATAGCAGTGCAGTATAATATTTCCCCTTTATATATTTAGAGGCCCATTATCAGCTTGCCTCTTGTTAACAATGCTCTCACAATAAACTCATCAGACCATCGTCATGCTCTGTGATCAGTCTATCATTTACTATTTAACTAACATGGGGCAAATAAGGCAAAAAAAAAAACCTTTGGCTGAACTGCAAATGTGGAATTTTAATCGCATGGACTGGACATTTGACACAATGAATGTCAGTCATGAAACACAGTTCATTCAATAATGTAAAAAACATGGGTGAAATCCATGTAATAGCCTTTTCTACCCCAACTCAGACAATAAATCCTATCTATCAAAGACATCTATTACTACTATGCAATTCATGCAGACTCAATATGAACAATGCAGTTCAATCAATGTAGTGTTGCTATTTCTTCTTCTTATTTTTTTTTTTTATCAAATCACTTCAGTACTAGAGACTATAGACAATATGTAGCCAAATACATTATATAATCATTATGATACAACAATTCAATTTGCTCCAAAGAGGAAATCTATCCACACACAATCAGCGCTATTCTATATTCATGTAAGCACAGGCTCACATAGATAGGAGAGCTGAAGTTTGCAAAAGGGTGGTCTGTTTTTTTTTTTGTTTTTGTTTTTTTCCCCTGATCCTCAGCTATCCAGTTTTGGTGAGCCAGTAGCCACTGGAGCTTAACATTCCTGTTCTTGGTTGACAGAAGTGGGCTGTGGTGTGATCCGCTTCTGTAGCCCATCCACTTCAAGGTTTGATATGTTGTGTATTCTGAGATGCATTTCTGACTGCCGTGGATGTAAAGAGTGATTATTTGAGTAACCGTAGCCCTGTTGTCAGCTCAAACCATTCTGGCCACTACTGCCTTCAGAATTGCTAATCACTATGCTCCACATTACTCTGTGTGAACTGTAGATATTTGTTGCGTGTAAAATACCAGGAGATCAATCGTTTCTGATACTCGAACCAAACACACACACACACACACACACAATCATTACACCACTCAGCATTTCCACTTGCACAGCATTAGTTGCTGCTCTTATATGTATTGTCTTTGTTGCACTTGTCTCGTGTTTGTTTACTTGCTGTTTTTGCACGTCCGCACACGTGCACTTTATTTTACATAAAGACAGTTGTCTTGTCTTTATGTGGCACATGTGCAATTTACATTATTGTCCCAGTCCTTATGTAGCACCATGGACCTGGGGAACGTTATTTCATTTCACTATGTACTGTCCCATGTATATTGTTGAAATGACAATAAAGCAACCTTGAACCTTGAAACACCAATGTCTGAAGTCACTGAGATCCCCATGACATTAGCATGGATAAATGTCACTTGACTAACTGCTCTTGCCTCTTCTTCCAGCTTCTCCAATAATCTGATCATATACTTTGTAACAAAAAAAAAAAAAAAAAATTTAATCAGAAATGTAAAAGTTGCATGTAAAAGATCATTCAAAAGCCGTCTTACCTGTGTACTTTTGCCTGTTTTGGTGGTACCCGAGATGATAATGAGTTGACTAGTTTCTAAGACGCTCAGAAATTCCTGTCTCGACCCCCAGATTGGGAGCCGGTGTCTCTCCTTCAGGAGTTTATAATACCGGGAGGAGTAGGGAAGGCCATCAAACTGGTTCAGCTCCAGATCATCTCCAAAACCGAAATCCTCATCAACCTCTTCCAAACCCTTCAGAGAACTGGTGTCATTAATGTCCACACTTTCTCCGTCGGAAACACCGCTGCTGCTCTGCGCCATGGCGCAAACAATGAAGCGCGTCTGGAGAAACTCAGCGCGCCAAAACAGAAGCGCCTGTCCGAGGGTCCAAATATATACTCGCAACAAGCATTTTCCTTCACATGTGAGTGTTGAGTACTTGTCGGACTGTTATTGGATTGGATAAGTGATCAGACTGTTGATTATGGATTTTTTTCGACCCCTTTCAGGACAGAGCACTCTGCTCTCTTACCCACGTGTTGCTGTATTGTGTATTCTGTGCGCCACACTGAGCTGGAGAGCAGGAGAGGAACAACAGGCTCTATCTGTTCATCATGTGATCATTAATCCCTTCTTCTGTCCTCGTTCTCTCTCTACCAAGACGTCCTACGGGTTTCTGAGCATGCGCAATTCACTTTTGCGAGACAATATACAGTTTTATAGTGTGAAAAACATAAAGAAAGGGCAAACCAGGATAATAAAAGAAATGCAAAATATAGAGTTAAATTGTATACATGCTGTATCTTTTTACAGCATTTATCTGAAATGTGAACTTTTGTTACTAAACCCATATATATATATGATTTTGTGGATTTGTTCTGTTACAAAAGCAGGCATT
>JAOVYU010000067.1:6781791-6794585 GCA_025674565.1 Synodontis membranacea
TAATAATAATAATAATAATAATAATAATAATAATAATAAACTATGCACCCGTTTGTAAGGAAGGTTGTAAATTTACGCCGACTGTGGAGCTCCACACCTTACAGTGGCCAGCCAAAGAAACCAACTTTTTGGATGAGATCTCAAGGCTGTGCACTCAATTTTTCTGAAAGGAGAAATACATAAATAAAACAAAACGTGTACGAGTTGTGTTTGGGATTTCTCTTCCTAGCCTCCAGTGTGCAGGGGGTGATTGTATATCCACCTGCCTCCCCACCTCCCACCTGGCTGTGTGTACCCTGCTCCTCCACCTCCAGGTAAAACACTAACGGTGGACAATAAAAAAAACAAATGCATAATTATATACTGTACTATACTGTATAATTAGCAACATCAAAGTGAAATCCACAGGTCGGGTTCCCCTCTCTTTTCTTTTATTAATATTAAAAATTGTTTAATTATTATTGTTTATTATAAATTATTGTATAACTATAATGTTAAAAATTTTATCTTGAACATATTTATAGTCTTATTTAATTTCGTTGTCTTAAATTAAAAAAATAAAAATAAAAAATAAAAAAGCTGTTTGGGAATTAAGCTGCCTAGTTGGAGTGAGCAAGAGAGAGAGCATGTGTTGTGTTGGAATGTGCCTCACTGTGTTGTGTGTTACAGGATATAATAAATCACAGTTGCTGGGAAAAGCTGACCTTCGCTACACCTGTTGTGTCATTAATCCTAAATTTGCTAATCCTAATTTTTCATGAGATTTTTCATGAGATCTCAAGGCTGTGCACTCAATTTTTCTGAAAGGAGACAATCATCATTTTTTTTCTTTAAATACATAAAGCAAACAAAACGTGAACGAATTGTGTTTGGGATTTCTCTTCCTAGCCTCCAGAGGGCAGGTGGTGATCCACCACTGTTGTCCATATGCCTCCCCACCTCCCCCTCCAGCTCCTCCTGGCTGTGTGCCCTGCTCCTCCACCTCCAGGTAAAACAGTAACAGTGGACAATAAAAGAACAACTGCATAATTATATACTGTACTATACTGTATAATTAGCAACATCAAAGTGAAATCCACAGGAAATCTAAGCTAGTGTCCCATTATTACTGGTGATTTCCAGGGTTGCCATGGTCATTGAAAACCTGGAAAAGCTTTGGAATTCAGAAATAATTTTTCCAGGCCCTGGAAAAGTTTTGGAAAATAGTTTTTGCTTGCTACCACGCTAAACACACACTAATCTTTTGAAAACTTCCTCAAGTGATTTGTTTGATGCTCAGTTCAGTTGAGCTGAATCACTTCCTCAAGTGATTCATTCGATGCTTGGTTCAGTTCAGCTGCTATAAATAAATTATAATTATTGAATTTTATAAATTGAATTTAGATAAAAGTGAATGCTTCCCTCTTAACAGCGTTGTTAAGCTTCTGCTCTTTACAAGTATGTATAATATTTTGAAATTTTTTAGGAGGTTCAATCAGATTTACAACGCTGGACTGTCTTACCCCTGTCCTTTTTAGGGCGAGTCAGTACAATTAAGATGAATGTTTTGCCGTGGTTTCTTTTCCTACCATACTCATACCAACTTTTTGTATACTGTAAATAGGAATTTCGAACTCCACAAAAGAGGTAAAAGAAGGTAAGCAAAAAAATTATTCCATTAAGAATGTTTTTTCATAATTAATTTAAATACACTAATCATTAAAAAAGACACAATTACTCATACCAACTTTTTGTGTAAATAAGAATTGCTGAATCAACCAAAGTAATTACAGAAGGTAAGCAAAAAAATTATTCCATTAAGAATATTTTTTTCATAATTAATTAAATTAAATACACTAACCATTACAAAAGACACAATTACTCATACCAACTTTTTGTGTAAGTAGAATTAAGGCAACTAAGGGAGGCCAGTAAAGGTAAGCAAAAAAATTATTCCATTAATAATTTAATGGAGATCAGATTCTGGTATTGAACAATTTAGCTGTTTATTTTCAATATACACTATATGGACAAAAGTTTGTGGACACCTGACCATCACACCGATAGTTCCCCAGTGTATAAATGGATGAACTTGCAGGTCCCGCGCACAGAGTGAACACCTTTGGGATCAACTGCAACATTTACATTTACAATTAAGGCATTTAGCAGACCTCTACACTAGGAATCGACCTGGCCGATAATCGGTGGCCGATATTAGGATTTTGGCTGGTGGTGGTGGTGTAGTGGTGTGGGGGATATTTGGGCCCCTTACTCCTTTTTGCTGACCATGTCAATCCGTTTATGACTACAGTGTACCCGTCTTCTGATGGCTACTTCCAGCAGGATAATGCAGCATGTCACAAAGCTCAAATCATCTCAAACTGGTTTCTTGAAAATGACAATGAGTTCGCTGTACTCCATTGGCCTCTTCAGTCACCAGATGTCAATTCAGTAGAGCAACTTGAGTGTGTATTATATAATTGATTTTTTAAAATAGAATTTTTAATAAACATAGTATGGGACAGCAAAGTGAATCGATTCATAAATGATTGTTGGTTATGTCTTTTTTTTTTTTTTTAAATCCCATGTTATGCTGTTACTGCAAGAAATAAATTATAAAATGTCAAAATATGTCCAGATATTGATTTAAAACACTGTGTATCATTTTACCACCATGTCCTTTTTTTTACATTAAAATTGCAATGAAAAAATTTTCCATTATTTATTATTATTATTTTTATCTATTGAGTTTTAGATGATCTATAAGTACACACTACAAGTCTGACTACAAGCAGACTTATAACTATGATAACCAAATAATAATCATAAGTATTATAACAGTTGATAGTAATTTCCATAATTGTCATTCAACTATATAAAAAAAAGTAATTAGGTAGGAATTCCATGGATATACATCATGGACACTGGGGGACCTCAGATCCCACTTTTTCCCCTTTTTTCACCAGCAGTGAATAGATTCTGTTCTCGTGCAGCAAATCCTGAACCATACAGAGCATTTCGACCAAAAATATATTGGTTTGGAACTGTAAACATGGTTCCCGGCTGGAACCAAAAGATAGCTTATTTTTCCGGTGCGAGTCATGACAATATCAGTGGAAGTGTCACTAGTTTGGAAGCAGGGTGCAGCAACTGAGAATGCAATAGAAAAGACTAAATCAGACACATATCTGCAACAACAGAACAAAAGCTTGGAGGTAATCAATGCAACCTTCCATCTTGGTACTACTGTTTACTTCTGTTATGCATTGTACAACGCCGTCCACTGATGATCCATCCTTGATTATAATGGTTCCACTCAAAGTTGGCTGTTTTGTTAGCTGAACTCTTTCCCTGTTGGTTGAACAGGGGTATTTGAGAACCATGAGATTAAACACCTGGACTTCAGTCATGAGAGAATCATTTGGAAATGATGTTAAAGCTTACATTTTCTCACACTCACCTCTCATTATTCATTAATTACACCTCCTTTTCATTCTTACTTTTGTAACTGTAGGATTATAAAGCAAAAATACAGTGTATACAAATAATATTAATTTGTATTAACACCAACAGACTAGTCTAGGTGTTGCTATACATATGCCTTAGCATTCATCATTAAAATGTGTTTTCTGCTAAAGCAAACATATTTCACTTACATACTGAAAAATGAGTGCACAATGCACATTCATGATTGATTTATTATTTTACAGAACATTATGGTGCTTAGTTCTGAAAGTGGTCTTCGTGTGATACATTTTCTGCTTCTATTAAAAAAATATGAGGGTACTGTTTACTGTAGAGTGGTTAAGTTTCTGGTGCGGCAAAATTGGAAAAAGTAAGACAGTTGATAAATCACATAAATATGCTTTTTAAAGTAATAACACAACTTAATGGGTGAAATCAATGCAGAAATTATATACTGTAAGTCTCATATACTGTAAGTCTTTTTAGATTTTGAGTAAACCTGTACAGTAGGTTGTCCTTTTTTCTTTTCTTTTTTTTCCCTTTTGTCAACCCCCCTCCCCCCCCTTTTTTTTCCCCCTTGCTTTTTTGGTTGTCCTTTTGTTGTTTCCTGCTGTTGTGGCACAGATGTGGTGAATATGTGTGTGGACGTGAAGCATCATGAATGTTCTGCTCTTCATTTCAGATTTCATTATAGTTTTTTTGCTGGTGCTCTTGTGCTGGCTAACGCTTTTACAAGACAGATAATACAACATTAATTAATTCTTCCATTTTCTGTAGTGTCCTTTTTATCCATTTAAAGGCCATAACAACATGTTTTTATTTCAGAACTTCCTCCATTTATTAGTGGAAGAGAGTCCAGCAGATGGAGCTGACAAACTGCAAAAAAAGCAAAAAACTGACTCAGTGCAACAAATCATTTTCATAGACAACTTTACTTAACACTGGTTCATAATTTGTAATCAAAACACTGATATTTACACTCCCCCCCACCCCACAAGATTTATCAAAGAGTTATCGTACAAAACATGTTTGTGTTCGCTGTCGCTGAGCAAAAACAAGGAAAGTGAATATCATATTATTATTTTTTTTTCTGTGTAGAAATACTGATAGTGAACGGCTACAAAACGGTATAAAGTGACTACAGGAATACAGACTGCATAACAAGACAAGCAACATGATTAACATACTTATAGTGCTCCATGATAACCATTGAAAAAAAAGAATCTAGATTTGCACAGGTTCTCAGACTATCTTTAAATCATAAACTGAACTGGTGTATTAGTTATACAAGTGTAGGAGTGAAAACATAGCTAAAAAAATATCACATGAAGCAATCCATTTTATAAGCTAATGTAAAAAAAAAAAAAAAAAATGCAAGTGACTGCTGTGGACACCCACTAATTATTAAATACAGCACAAAAGCAAGCCAAGAACACGGTAACATGATGGTACGTGCAAAGTTATAAAAAAATAGAAGGCTCTACATTGTCTAGATTTCAAATAAATGTAGGCTCAGTGAAAACACACACTGTCACAGCTGAAATAGTTCCCTGGGGTACACACTCCAGTTTGCTACAGATGTCAAGTTTATTTTTTAATTTTTTTTTATATGATCATGTTCAATAAACACTGCAAATCCTTTCACTGATTTTCCTGGTCTTGCTGTGCAAATGTCTTTATGTTCACCTCCTGAAACCTCCGTCAGCCATAATCAATGACGCAGACCTCTATTTTAGAGGAGAGCAAGGAATCGCCCAGCGTTCAGGCACAGTGGGAGAAAGCATTTGAAAAAACATTGATTTGGATATTTTTTTTTATATACACTACCGGTCAAAAGTTTTAGAACACACCAATTTTTTTTTTTTCCAGTTATTGATTGCAATTCAACACGTTCAAGTCCAATGAATAGCTTGAAATGGTACAAAGTTAATCGGTGAACTGCCAGGGGTTAAAAAATAATATACATTTCAGAATTACTGTACACAAAAGGCCTTTTCCAGGAACACAAAATGGGTTAACAATTTAAAGCTGTTCTGCAGCAATGGAGTTTGATCAAGCCTTGAAAGCTGGTGCTACTAATTCCCACAGGTGTTCCAACTTTTCTGGATTACTTACAACCCTCGTGAGCAAAAGTTGAACTGTATTGTACCTGCAGAAAGTAGTGTGTTGCTACAAAAATGGCGAGAAAAAGGCAATTAACAATGGAAGAGAGACAGACCATCATAAGACTTAAAAATGTAAGTCTTTCCTACAGAGAAATTGCAAAGAAAGTCAAGGTGACAGTGTTCTAAAACTTTTGACCGGTAGTGTATATATATTTTAAAGGAATACACTGGTATTTTTCTGAATTAATCTGTATAACTGAATCCATTGTGTATTTCAAACCATTGCCTTGTACAAAGAAAATTTCCCTATACTGAGAAAAAAAAATTTAGTCTAAGGGCAGGAGTTTGGGCGTCTCCTTTTTGAGCTTTTGAGCTTTTAAAAAATGTGTCCTCTCAGAGATGGAAAATTTGGTGGTTATATTATGAATATGGTACATGCAGCTCAGCATTAAGTGTAGAAATACCTCAAGAGATTGGCAGGAACCAGAACGTCTCCTGTATCGGAAAGCTGGGTAAAACTCATAAAGGTACTCGACAGATACAAATGTTTAGTGAGAGACTTTAACAACTGCCCTTAGATGTACATTATAAGTAAGTTTCTTGTGTTTTTCTGTCCTTTTCTCAGTGCTGAGAGACAGGCTGAAGTTCAACTCTGGAGTCATCGCACATATGCTACAATTGCAGTGGACAGAGATTATATTGAAAAACACCAGCGTTTTACTTTAAGATGACTTCCAACAGTGAAATCTAGTACTGTGTATAATGTTTACTGCCATGAAAATCCATGTATGGCTTCTCAAGTTCAGGATAGGTGTGTCTAGACGAACAAGAGTGCATGATGTCAGAAGAGGGAACACGTGGCTGTCTTCGCCGCTTGCTGTTTTACTTCCTCACTAAGTCTGTGGTGAACTCACAGACACAAACCTTTCCAGCATGGAGGTCTTAGATGAGTCTGTCGACCTTACGTTATGACTATGACACATTACGTTACGCAGCAAGAGAGCGCACAAGTTCCTTTCTAAACACTTCCCCTTTCCAGTTCTAGCATAAAAAAAGCACCAACATTACAGTTCTCAGTTAAATTTCACAGGTTAGAGTACACCTCTTTAGTGCCTCCCTCCAGACTGCTGAATCGTGCTAGTATTCGACTCAATGCGCAGTTCAAAAATCCAATCGAAATCAGGGCATAATGCTGCAACAAATGTTCAGAACGATGTTGAAATAAATACGCTTTTGATGAACATAAATAACGTACGATGTGTACCTGAGTGTTGACACATAGCACCGGAGAAGGAGGGAGGTGTAGCACCGAGGGATCGAACTGTCAAGCCGTCATGATCGTCATGACACGCTGTTCATGAGGACCAGCAGAGTTTCATAGTGCAAAACGGACTGAACCACAGGACTCACAGACTTCTGTCTCAGCTGCAGGGCTTCTTCATTCCTGTGAAGAACTGAGGCTTTGGCAGTGTGGGGGGCTGCTTAGGAGGCAGTCTGTATGGAGGGGGGAAAAAAAGGGAAAAGAACAATATTACACAGGATACTACACATATATTGTATATATACATTATGCATATATATTATGAATATAATACTATACTCAATAACAGTCAAAAGTTTGGACACCCCTACTCATTCATATGTTTTTCTTTATTCTGATGATTTTTCTACAGTGAAGAACTATACTAAAGACAATCAGAATCTTCGAAGTAGATGTGCGGGCTATTAGCATCATCTTAACCAGCTTCATGAGATGGTCCCGTGGAATGCTTTTCAGTTAACGGATGTACCTTGTCAAAAGTTCATTAGTTAGAAATTCTTGCCTTCTTAATGCGTCTCAGACCATCAGCTGTGTTGTGTTGTGTTGTGTTGTGTTGTGTCGTGGTAGTGTTGGTATATAGTAAATTGCCCTATCTGACAACGGCAATAATCCTGATTATGTCAAGAACCGCCCAACTAAGTAAAGAGAAACGACAATCCATCATTACTTTAATACACGAAGTGTCTTTTATGTCAATCAATCAATAAATAAATAAATAAATAAATAAATGAATGAAAAGAAAAAATCAATTGAATTAGAAGGTGTACCAAAATTTTGACTGGTACTGTATGTATATAGTTATACAAAAGAAATAGGATTTTAAATAAAAATAATGTGTTCAACAGTAGTAGTCTTTGTAGTATTGCAGTCTGGATACATGTGAGGCTCTGTAATGTGAATCAAGGGAAAATTAGAGAGGAATATCGGGATTTGAAGAGTGTTCCTCATCAGCCCATTATTTAATCTAGATATGATGAGCTCTCTTCAATATCTAGTGATTCTGATTCATCATTCTGTAATTTGCATGAAGGCTGAATGAATATCCGCAGTAATCAAAGTATTATTTTTCAGGAAGGATCCCAGTGCTAATCAGTCTTACCCGACCTCATTTACCATTCTTCAGCAGACATTGTGTATTCCTCCCTAATTATCAGAAGCAAGGGTATGCATCAACCCCAATCCCTCCTCCTATCCAACCCATCCTCTATCTATTCCTCCATCCATCCATCAGTGAACAAATACCTATACAGATGTCTATATGAGTGCTCGAGTAGCGATCAGTATGCTGACCTGTTGGGCTGTAAGATGGGCGGGGCTGAGCCGGGAGCAGGGAGATGTGTTGCTAGGGTGCTTCGTCCCAGCTGAGAACTCCGTCCTAATGGGTCAGCGGGCAAAGGCTTCCTAGGCGGGCTTGGTTTTTCCATCTCCTGAGAAAATCACATGAAAGCACATGAGTCAGCATCATGATTCGTTGGCTGTGTTAAATCTGCCACCAGAGGGAGGTGTAACACTACATAACCCAAATTCGGCACAAGGTGTTTCCCGCTGTGTCCCTGTTTCTCTCTACTCTTTGCAAGGGTGATTCTCATGTGTTCCTAATCGACTGGCAGGAGATGAGGTACAGATAACCGCCTGCTACCTACTACACATATGTTCTTCATCCAGTCTTTCTTTAAACAGTCCATACACCATTTCACAGTTTGATTGCACACTTTTGGAGTGTTGTGTATGATTAGTACTGTAGGTTCCTTACCCAGGCCCCAGGCTGTTTCTCATCATCAATCAGGCTGTGTGTGACTGGCAAAGACGAGGTCCGATGTTTTGATTTAGAGTGATTAACAGTGCTATCATGTTGGATTTCACAGATGGGATATTTTAAATAATCCAAAACTGTGTTAATGTTTTTTTTTTTTTTTGTAAGTTTGTTGCTCTGCTATTTATTAACGCAGTTGTGCTGATATTCGACACCTCGGGAATCTTCGTCTGTGCCATTCAGTTGGAGTGTATCACACTTGTCTGATTGCCATGCAGCTGTTCATACACCCTGCAGTGCCCTGATGAACATGGGTCTCGGTCACAGATTCCACAGTGTGTGTTTAAGGAGGAACAGCTGGAATGAAGGAAAGCCCACAGCAACCTATCAGACTGAGTGCAGTGAGGTGAAAGGGGGCATCTTCACATGGGGAAATTACAAGGAACAATTTCCAGTCCTGGGACTGATGATCTACTCAATCGTTTAAAGAGACCTCTAGTGCACTGATAAGACAAAGGGATGTTATCCATCATGCTGCTGCTGTAAGATCAATGATCTACTGTCAGTTCTTACCTGTTAGGTCCTAATGAATGAGAATGTTTAGACAAATGTATCGTCTTTTTTTTTTTTAATATAGACACACATTTATGATGATGAATCTTACACATCAGTCCCTTCATATTATTAACACATCAAAGTGCTTCTCAATGAAGACATACATCCAGGAAGTGTGTTTTATATCAGGGTAATTTTGATTCAAAGGGACACAGCTGTCCTGTCCCAGAGGAAAGGCACTTAAACCATTTGTGGCTTCCTCCACTACTAATCCTTTACAACAGTTAAACACACACACGTACACACTACATACATATATCTGGAACTGCATATATTATACTCAAATAGGAATAGTTCAGCCAAACAATTTTATTTTTGAAATATTTTGAAATTCTTAAGTTTTACACTGAAATGCTAAGACTGAAGGAGTTAACAAGTAATATAAGCTTTTAGATTTCATTATTCAAACTGCATACATACTGTAAATAATATTAATACACTTACATCAAAAGTGGCTGCTTGGCTACATATAAGTAACATCATCTGTACATATGAAAACTAGTGAAATATACAGTATCTGTTCTAATGTACAACTCCCTGGTCATTTTTGGGCCACACCTTCTACCTTAGTCCGAAACTAGTATGTCGTACGTATGGAATAAAACATAACAAGGTGTGCCGCTAAAAGAAAATAATCAACAACTTTCTAAGTTTGCTGCAGCCTAACACAGTAAATTGCCAAATTTTGATTTATTTATCATTTATAGTCGCATTTAATATTGTGGAAAGTCTACAAAGTACGTTCTTGTTGTCAGTTATGCTTGAACAGCCATAAACTGAAAACCTCAACTTTTTTTTTTTAAATCCACATGTGTCACTCACATTCGTGCCATGTTATCTTTGTTTTATATTAGTTTTATATCACATAGTCATTGTCCTAACATTTTCATGTGTTAATATCACAATATTCCGGTCTTGTTAACTAGTGTGACTATTAGTCTTTGGTCTGCCACTTTTTCTCTGAGTTTTTATCCTAATGCATCTGGAATAAGTAAGAGATCAGATGAGATCCTTTGGATATATCATTCATCCATTCATTTAGTCATTCATTCATTCATTCTTAGAAACTACTAGCATCTAACAAATCAGCAATGACTGATGTTTGCATAACACCTTTACATAATCTTTCACATAATGAAAAAAAGTGGTTGAAAATTTTTGCCTTTAACAAGGTGTATTTGTTATATACGTTACAAAAGTGTTGTTTTCCATCCAACACCAGCTGCTGATTGTTTGCTCACACCACTGATATTTCTATTAACAGCCCTTCACAGCTTTTCCACTGGATTTTCACGTGCCATTCCAAGGTTTCCTCCTGACCGACTGTCCCTGCTGTTCAGGGAGTGTTTTTCCAGGACTCGGATTGGCTCAGACTCAGACAACACACGCATACACTACTTTATAAAGCCCCAAGGTCTGATGGAGCTGTTCCATTCACACCACAGGAAAGACAACACTATCACACAGTTGTATTGTATCACAGAATTTGAAACTGCAAGAGTGAAAAAGCCTGCAGTTCCTCCAGAAGAGTGCACGTAATGCCTTCGATGGTGACCGTCACTTGATATACACTCACTGGCCTACAAACTGCATGCAATTGTTCAATCAGCCAATCATGTGGCAGCAATGCAATACATAAAATCATGCAGATTCAGGTCAAGAGCTTCAGTTCATCTTCATATCAAATGCTAGCATATGGGGCAAATGTGATCTTAGTGACTTTATCTGCGGTATGGTTGTTGAGTATTGAGTATTTCAGAAGTGTCCGATCGCCAGAGATTTCATCACTCAGCACTCCCCAGAGGACACACAAACTGGTGCGAAAAACAGAAAAAAAAAATCCAATCAACTGCAGTTCCAGGGTGCAAACGCCTTCAGAGATCAGATTACAATGGCCAGACCATGGCTATGGTAACTCAAATAACCCATCCATCCATTCTCTTCCACTTAATCCTGTCCAGGGTCGCGGAACCGGCGCCAATATCCAGCTAACTGGGGGTTACACCCTGGGAGGGTCGCCAATCCGCCACAGGGCAACACGCAGACACAGACAACCACTCACACTCACATTCACACCTACGGCCAACTTAGAGTCCCCAATGAACCTAATCCCCTCTATGCATGTTTTTGGACTGTGGGAGGAAACCGGAGCACCCGGAGGAAACTCCACAAACTCCACACAGAAAGGCACCTGTGCTGAACCCGGAGCTCGAACCCAGGACCTTCTCGCTGTGAAGCAACAGTGTTAACCACTCAGCCACCGTGCCACCCAACTCAAATAACCACTCTTTACAATTATGTTGAGCAGAAAAGTATTTCAAAATGCACAAAACATCAAACCTGGAGGCAGATTGGCTACATCAGCAGAAGATCACATCGAGTTGCACGACGGTCAGCCAAAAACAGGTATCTGAGGCTGCAGTAAGGACAGACTTTCCAAAATATATGGAAGAAGAAAAGCATTCAACAAAAAGCAAGTGATCCTGAATTGTCCTGGGTATGAATAAATGCTTGAGTGTCAAGCGTGAAAAAGGCTGAAATCCCACGTTAAAAGCCTAGTCAGATTTCGGCAGTTTTTTTTAGCTGTTTCAAAAACAACACCCGTCCCTTAAGTGCTCCCACCAAAGATTACACCCCACCGTACACAAGTGACTGCCAGTGTATAAGGATGAGCTTTCCGAATTGAAAGACAACATTACTGACAGGGATCTAGAAACGCTGTCTATTCCTGATTGGTTGGATGTTGGTGGTCCATATGATTTGTTTGAGCCTGTGGTACCACAGAGACCAGAGTTTCTCCTCGTAGCAGATATATTCACCAAATATCATGGAAACTGTTCCGACCCAAAATTCACTGATCACATCTTTAACCTGGTAAACAATTTTTTTTTCTTTCACATAAACACTGGCGTATTTTGTGCACTCACCATAGCCATCCTGCAGGTGTTCTGGCAGCTGAAGGTGAGAACGGAGGCTCCTCGTGCTGGAGTGTGGAGGTGGGAGTGTGCATGCAGTGCTGGAGGGGCTCTGTGGCGGGGTGAAGGTGTGTGTGGCAGGGGAGGTGGAGGTGCCCGGTGGGTGGGTGGGGCAAAGGGCAATGGTAATAGTGGGCTCAGATGGAGTGGAGGACACTGGGGCAGAGCGCGGAGAGTGTGAGAGCCAACAACAGTGTTCAACAACGGAAGAGAACACTGGGGCTGTGGAGAGAGAGAGAGAGAGAGAGAGAGAGAGAGAGAGAGAAGGAAGGAAGGAAGGAAAGGAAGGAAGGAATAAAGGAAAAAATAAAGAAAGAGGGTACATTAATACATTTATTACAAAAAAAACATTTTGTACAAAATTTAGATTTGGAACACGCACACAAACAAACACTACACACATGTACAGATGAAAGGTGTGTGTTTGTGTGTGTATGTGTGTGTCTGTGTGTCTGTATGTGCATGTTGTGTGAACTCTGTCTGAAGTATGACCTCATATGCACTTGGCTGACATCAAACAGACCTACATCCTCTTTGTTCTTACCAACACACACACACACACACACACACACACACACACA
>JAOVYU010000067.1:6826692-6836714 GCA_025674565.1 Synodontis membranacea
CTTTATAAATTGAATTGGCTTTCAGAAGTCGTTTTGGACCTTGTTTTGTCATCGTTAGACCGCCATTACCTTGTACAGCAATTATTTTTTATTTATTCCGCAAGTGCTTCAAATTCAAAACAACAGCAACAACAAGAAGTCTTTATTCAACAGGGTTCTTAGCTGGATAGAATAAGGATATTATACATGCATGATGGAAAAGTCATACTAATGGCAATGTCACATAGTAAGAAAATGTGCAAAGGGTAAAGTTAAGGTTAGGGACATTGTTAAGGTCAGTAGTTCTTCCTTCAACTTTCTTGTCCAAATTCATAATAATTTCATTCCAAGCACATTTTTTGGTCTAACATACTCAATACAAAAAAGTCATTCGTGGACTCAAGAGCACAAACTTACTGGATTTGAAATTGGAGAACCGGTTTGCAGTTCTACTACTAGAAAGAGTTTGCATAGAAGGATAAAAGTGTCATTTAGCTGAGCGATTGATGAGAACTGTAAGTGACTGGAAAAAAAGCAACACTTGGCTGCCTGGAATTTATTTTCAGCGTCCGATCTCTTAATATATACAAAAGCACGTGTGCATCAGCGGTACTCTTCACATTGAGAGCGAATGTGATTGCTGCTCTTAGCACACATACGGTACATTTCACCTAAACCACCGGTGCAAGACAGAATCTGACACAGAAAATATGTCACCTGCTAGGTAGTGATCAAAACAAAAAGTCGGATAAGGCATGCTTATGAACAGACCTCTTTATCATGTGTCAAACCACATTAGCATAAAACTGAATAACCAATTATCGCGCGTGCATTTTATTCTTGATCGAGCGAATGATCTCTTCTTGAAAATCCTCGTATTTGCTTTGCTATTGTCTGTATTGTCTTAAACCCGATCAGACATGAATTTAATTTGCTCAAGGCCCCGGTCTATCATGTGTAGAAGTTTCTATTCTTCTACTGCAAGATACTGTTGTTCATTACATTGTGAACTGGTGAAACCGATGCCATAAAAATACCGTGCATTAATCCTGGATGCTGAATGTCCCTTTGATGTGTGTATTTGCCTGGAAACAGTACACATGAAAGAGTATGTTCTGTGCTTTAGGCAATGGAGTGATGAAAGATGTCACACCCATCATTTGATTCAGAATAATAATGCTTTGATTGATCAGTGTTCTGGCTGCAAGGCTTTTGGCAGAAATTTCTCCATTGTTTAAATCGTAAAAGATGATACTGCCGAATTCAGTCTACGGACACTCTGGTCCATTTAATTTTCATACAAATATGCGTTATGAAGAGTCATTATCATTTCACGCTATTGTCCTGCGTTAAATCAGTAAAGCCATGGTACACATTGCCCTGGTCCTGGTTAGCTCACCCTGCTGCCGTGTGAGCTGAGGAAGCTCCCCGTAATGTCTGGGAGTCCTGCAGTGTGGGAGATGTTGTGTCCGTGTCCACATGTTCCCTGCTTCAGGGTGAGATGTTCTCCTCTAAAGATATGATGTAGAGTGCTGTTGGGCTTCTGTGCTGGCTCCAGCACCAACACTTTATCTTTAAGCGTGATCAGTCCTCTGTGAAAAGAGTAGAAAGAAAGAAAGAAGGAAAGAAAGAAAGAAAGAAAGAAAGACACTGTAGTAAAGAAAGGAACCTGTATTAAGGGAGAAGTGTAAAGTCATTTAATAGAGTGGTTAAAGTGTAAATAGCACACTCTGCTCTTCAGGGAAGTGCTCTTTCCGCTTTCCCACAACTTAAAAACAGTCTGGAAACTGGGTTATTTCAACATCCAAGCCACTGCTGCTGAACACAGGATCAATTTTGGGGATATTTTATTGAAACAACTGTACTTTCAGTTCCAATCCTGATGTTAAGTGGTTATGGGATTCGCTTCAACAAGCTTTTCTCACACTTTACAATTGCACGTTGAATTAAAGTGATGTCCTCCTCTGTAGAGAAAGGGCCAGACTCTATGCTTTCTTAATAAACCCGTAGTGCATGCTACACCACATAAGCACTCACATAAACCACACTCACACCAACACGGCCAACCAAAATCAACACTAATTTATTTTGGCCCAAGTGCCAAGAAACACAGATCTTGTCAGGGGAACACTGTTCGTGTGTGTGCATGTGCGTGTATGTGTTTGTGTGTGTGCGTGCATGTGTGTGTCTCCACTGCAAGGTTTGAAGACAGATTGTGTGGCTTGAGACAGGTTTTGAGGGAGAGACGTTGGATCCCATTTGCAGGATAATGTTCCTGATGCTATCAAGCAGAATTATGATAGCAATAATTCTGAAGCAACATGTTACAGTGTTCCTTTGTGTGTGAATACGGGTATGAGTGGAATATTTGTTTTTCCAAATCTAACTTATCGTAGTTATATGTGAATCATTCCTGACGATATGACTCCTGGATAAAGTCCATGTAATTCGTTTAATTGTTCAGACAGCTGCTCCTGGGTTACATGTTTTTTTGGCAGCTGCATTTATTCATACCATCATTCACCACCAGCTTCACATCGGGATCAAATCGGGCTGTGCTCACATTGTATGTGTGTGTGTGTGTGTGTGTGTGTGTGTGTGTGTGTGTGTGTGAGGTTCTATATATAACTTGAATGCCATGAACAGCATTGATTCAAGTTGCTATGGTGACTCACCTGAGTCCTGTGCAGGTACTGAGGATGACGTCAGAGTGTGGATAGCCCTTCACCTCTCCATGGTAATAACAGTTCACCTAAAAAAAAATTCCAGATTACATACGAGGGTATTGCATAGGTTCCCATAGTATAGTAAATATATTTAAATATATTTAATTATTTATCAAAACCCCATGTACAAGCATGTTTCTCGTAGTTTATCCACCAAGCGATAAGCCCAGCAAGATGCATATTTGTCATTGCCTTCTATTCTTATTCAGTAGTGGGAAAAAAATCTCAACGGAAGCAAGAGACGGAATCTTCAAAGTTTTAGGCAATGCTGCGATCTGTCAAGAATTGGTTCACCGTTCGAAACGGTTAATTCAATCTAGATGATAAGCCATGAACTGGTAGAAAACGAGGAGCTGCCGAAACTGTTGGACAAAGATGAGACTCAATGGACTCAAGAGCTGGCAAGACGTTTGAATACGGATCATTCTACTGTTCTAAAGCGTCTGAAGGCAACGGGAAAGATTCTGAAAGTTGGTAGGTGGGTTCCACATGCACTTTTAGAGAGAAATATCACTCAACGGCTAAACACCTGCATTACAGACACTTTACACCTTCATTTCAAGCTGCTCCATCCTGGAGAAACTGTCAAACAACAAACGTTACAGTGGCCAATTGATCAAATTAAGTGAAAAATCAATGAACCATCGAGTGGCCATTCACAAAAGAAAATCATCCTCCTTCATGACAACACAAGGCTACATATTGTAAAAGTGACAAAGACACGATTTTAAGCCTTGGATGCGAAGATTACCACGTCCAGCCTTCTCACCGGACACATGGGATTTGTACTTGTTTAGGTCCCTATATCGAGAATATACAAAATTGCACAGATGAATTGATTTCCTCAAAACACAAATCCTTCTTTCGCTACAGTATTCATTCTCTGCCAGATATATGTCAGAAAGTCACAGAATCGAACAATGATTACTTTGAAGACTAACTCTTTTCTATTAATCTATCATTTTTGAAAATCACAAAAACACAAAGGCATTTCAAATAGGCCACAAACTTATGCACCACCCTAATAAATACAATTCAATGAAGGATGGCTGCTTTGAAATGTGTGTACATATTTAGTAGGTGAGATGTAGATGTGGGAGGGAGTGATTGCTTAAGAGACCCACTCCTGATGTCTGGGGGTTTGGCAGTGAGCCAGATTAGTTTTACTTCACTTTGCTTCCAAAACTTCCACGCACATTTTCCCTGAGGGAGTTACTACACTACAGCCAACCTCAACCATTATTACACTTTAAGTAAACGAATGTATAAAATAAATTTAAACAGCTATGCACCAAATAGTTACTCATTAAAAAGAGCTTTTTTATTATCTCTCAGAAACATACTGGACAAAATTATTGGCACTCCCAAAGGAATCATCCAAATGATTTTTTTTTTTTTTTCAGCTGCTGTCCGTTGCCAGAATGTTTCTTATTGCCTGGGGTATTAATAAGTGTCAGGAGTGAAAAGGTGTTGCAGCGGGTTGTGTTACCCCGTCATAGCTCCACGCGCTCTGGTTTGAATGACTGGCGTTACAAACAAATTTTAAAATCTCAAACATCATTACTCAGATTCTTGAAGTCTGGCAATTCATCTGGCCATGTTTACATTCATTCTAACATGATCAACTATACTTTAAAGAGCAAGGAAAAATCTGTACCGGTTTATATGGATTTATAACTAACACTCATCTTTGCACAAAGATCCCCTGTTAGTTTAAGCCTTAAGCTTCGTAACGTTTCCATATAAACTCATTTGAAAGGCAATTAAAATGTCATTTTACTAATTTTCAAGTCTATATAACACACCTAATTTCAGGCCCACCATGTACTTTTCAGTTGATTTCAACCAATCAAATGCCCCTCCCTTACCCGTCCCTTTCCAATCATGAATTAGGATGTGCGGTGGCCTTCACCCTTTCTTCTTCTATTCCTTTTCTCCTTATAGATCCCCCTAAATCCCACATAGGCCTTTAACTTTTATGCTTAAAAACTTGAATGCATTTGAAACTTCTTCTAATATAAAATTTCTCTGGGTTGAAACTGGATAGACGGAGGTTACTGACTGCTGTCTTTAGCTGAGTGAAATTTTGATAAAGATTTATATTTATCAAGTAATCTTCACCATAGGGAAAAATCTTTAGAGAAAAAGCTCAAAATATCACCTTGTGTAATTCGTCATTTTCCTGAAGGGTGGCAATAATTCTGGAGTTGACTGTACTCATGACAACCATCAATCAAAGTACTTAATACAAAAGTAGGGATAGAGGAAACAAAGTTAAATAAGGCAGAGAGAAAGAGACATATAGGTATAACAAAAATAAATATTTCATCAAAAAGCTGGTTTGTTTCATTCAGAAGGGAGGACTTGTGTGGCTTGGAATGAAAGCCTGAGGTTTCTATTCTGGCACTGAGCTCTGGCCCATTTACCCAACTACACAGTAAAACACAATGCAGACGCTCACACTCCCTCTGTCTGTACCTCAGTCTGCTTGCATGCTTTCAAAAGGAAATATGGTGCTTTTAAAGAGCCAGCAAAGGCAGTGTGTTCTTCCGGGTTCTATCAAACAGGCAAGGTTTCAGATTCACAGATCATTATTTTCTGTGCTGAGGCTCAGTCCCACTCTCACGCCCCGGCTCGTCTCCCCCGCTCGACCTGTAATTTGTCAGCTTGTCGCTCTGGTCTGCATGAGCTGACAAGGAGGACAGCTCTGAGTCGTCATGTCCACCAGAGCCTTATTTCCTGTTTGCCCCGAGGTAAAAAAAAAAAAAAAAAAAAGACATTTGAGGGCTGTTGCAGTAAATTTGAAACACGTGGCAGCAGATAGGATCAAGCAGAGGGTCGGATTAAGCAAGCGCTCCTGATGTCACGAACATGTGGATGTCATATGATGCCATCCGGGTAATAAAAAAGGAAAAAAAAAAACCTCCTCCAGGTGGTATTAATTCGGGCTATTCTAAATGTTTCGGATGGAGCATAAGGCTGCCATGTAGGTAAATACTGCTTATGCTACAACAGAGGTCCAAAAGCAGGTTAATTTCCTTCACCACTTAAGACCGAAGCACGGGATGCTTCAGTGTAAACCTGATGCTTCAGTGTAAACCAGGATCCCTCACATTGTGGAGGTGAAATTTCACCAACATACTGACACTCCATCGAATGAATTGACATTGCATTTATCCTTCATATAGGATGAAGGACATTGCATTCAAGGATTTTCTTTTTTTTATCGATGCGATACACAAAATCCACAATGTGCCATACGCAGTGGCATAACCAAATACGTCATCATTTATTAAAAATAAATAAATAAATAAATAAATATGCCAGAGCAATAAAGAAGTTTCCACCCTTACCTTACCTTAGAATAACTAAAAAAAAAATTAGAAAAAATAAAGCCAAGGATAGTTAAAAGTATGACTAAGCGACAGAGAGTATCTAACATACTAGTGACTGATACAGATTCAATAGAGGACCAAAAAAAAACATCAGAAAGCTTTTCGGCTTTGACACTTGATGTGAAAATTATGACATTATTGTGTAAATCTTTCCTGATCCACTGAACATTCATCCAGCAGACATTCCCTCTGACATGTCTGATATCTGATGTCACAACAGTTCATTTGAATGATAATAAGTTTTTTCCCAGTGTTTCCTAAGCAGAACAAATGGTCTTCAGATACAACTATATTAATCTCTAATGGCAATGCTGAGTCATTACTGCACACTGCATGGGAAAGTTTTTACTCTTCTATCAGCGAGAGAGAGAGAGAGAGAGAGAGAGAGAGAGAGAGAAAAAAAGGGGGAGAAAGAAGCACCGTGGGAGAAAAACCTTCATTTAAGGTCACGGTTAATACACCAAATTCAATGAATGCATTCAGGATCAAACTTCTGCCGGTTCATATGGTGCATCACCTGGTGTGTTGTGTTCCAATTTATTCATGTCTAAGAGATTATGAGACTTTCTGGGTTGAAACAAAAAATAAAACAGAGGCAGATGGATGGATGCCCTTTGACACACACACACACACACACACACACACACACACACACAAAAAAAAAAGACGCACACCCCAATAAGTAAATCTCTTTTTGTAAATACACAATAATGGATCCATGGCTTCCTCCCAAGCATTTCTGAGATCCTCCAGATCAGTTTATCTCTGTTTAATGGACAAGATAAGCTGCCCTGTTGCCTAGTGATTTAAACAATGTTTAGTCACAATGGATTGATTCGATTTTGGCTCGAATATATCTCCGTGTTTTAAACAGCGTGACGGCAGAGGTAAAAAAATGTTCCTTGAGTCCGGATGTGGATGTAGGGTGTGAGTTAACATCATGACTAAAGACATGTCAAAGTTAATGGATATTAATTGGAGGCAAGATATTAGGTGTGTAAAACTAAACAGATACAGGGAAATTGTTAACAAAATGCCGAAAGATTAGCTGCATTACAGGCCTGTGACGGTTCTAGATTCTAGATTCGAGACGGCAAATCATTTCAATTTCAGTTTCTTGAAGCACAAAGCCAAAAGATAAACATCATCGCTGTTCCGTTATATAGAGACTGCTGTATACACTGAGCTATCATGAATAAACTACTGTATATAATTATACTATATACTGTATACTATATACTATTTACTAGCGTATCTTCACAATTTGTCACTCCACCATTGAATGGTTCATAATTTTAGGACTCAGAGTAGAACCACTAGTTCCTTAAGCCAGTTTAACCCTCACCAGGAAACGTGAAAGGAAAATGAATAGATGGTCTATCAAACAAATAACATCTGGACTGTGGTGGTTCTAATGGCAGTCACTTTCCACTGTGTAGAGATGACAAACGGTCTATTGCACCAGACGTCCTACCAGCCAATGATTGGAAATCTATGAAAGTCCCTCATGTGGTAGATGCACCCAACAAACTAGAAACTCAGTACAACTGAGAAGTGACAATTTTTGTTGTTCTTTTTTGTTTGCTCTGGGCTTTTCTGCGCTTTTCTTTTATCAACCATTCGTATGCACAATCCTGTTCGTAAACCGTGCATGTGCACATTTCTGTGCATACTGTAGTATTTGATTTATCATGTTTTTATTGTATATTTCATGCTTACTCCTGACCAGAACCTTTGTGGTAGAAAAGTGTAATTGAGGGAAAACCGATTATGAGGAGCTTTCATCCCACTCTTTATCAATCATACCGGTCTAATTTATAGCATATTTACTGTTTTCGGTGCTCACAACAAGGTGCAGACCGATAACCGATAACAAAAGTAAAATGTATAAAACGTACACATAAAGATGATGTCTTGCTTGACGATTGGTCACACTCAGCTTTGTGCAAGCAAGAAAGTGTGTAAGAATACAGCTTTGCTGAGAATGATGAGTAACCCAACAGTCAAATTCCTTTTGTCCAGTTGATGTGTTCCAGTGTTTTTAGCCATTTGTACATTTCGGTGAGAAACATAAGACATGCCTGACATTTCCCAACCAACTAGGAGCCAGTGTCCCAGATACTGTAGCAATATGGCATTGTTTCAACGTTGAAATGTGGTTGAATGTGTTGATCTGATATTGAATCAATGTCATTTCAATGTCATTTTAAGTATGTGTGCTATCTGGGGTATTAATGACATGGCCATGGCATTTTAATTAATGACCATTTGTCTAACGTGAATTCATATTACTTATAATAATAATAAGGGATCACAGGTTTTCTAAATGTAACTGGGGCAATTCTATCCACATGTGTAGCCAAAAAAACTTAAAAGAATTATTTTATAGTTATATTTAAGACAAAGCACCAAATAAACCATTTTGATTTTATATCGCTACTTCATTGTGGGTGAGGCTCACCTTCTCATAACTTTTGATATGCTACACATTATCCACAATAAGCATTGCCATAAAAAGGCTACAAGGCTTTATAAACCAAAGCCATTTAAAACATATGGTGATTCAGGGGCATTATTTTTGTTCACAAGTGTATCTGTGCAAATTAACATGTGTGGGATTTATCAAAGCTGTGAGTATAAAATGTGATGGATTCCAATATTCTTAAAAAGACTGGTGATTCTTAAGTACAAATTTAGAACTTGCTCTTACCCTGCTATTAGACCCCAGGACATGCAAAATAAAACCTGCTGCTACCATCCTGTGTTCAAGAATGGTGTTCAAGTGATGTCTTCGCTTTACAAGATATTCCTTTTATGTCCCAACAAATTGCCCCCACAATTGATCCAAATGGGTATAGTTACAAGGCAATTTTTAAACCAGCAGAAATAACTGGTTTGGACCAGCTGGTCTGCTCTAATAATCACGCTAATCTATCTTGGTTTGTTTCAGCAGGGGAGGATGGTCATTTTGTTTCTAATCAGGATAAACTCTGGCTGTGATTTATGTGATGCTTTTCCTTATCCAAAAATCACCAGTAATTTTTAAATGAGAATTCTCAGTAACCTTGGCTTGCGGCACACTGTGTTGATCAGGGAGCTGTCAGGGTTTGGACAACATGACCCGCAATCATTGCTTCACCTTAAAATAAAGGCGCCAAAAAAAAAGTGCACGGTTAGCACACCCTGTCTCCGAGGAGCAGGAGATGGAACAGTGAAACAAACACAAGCAGAAGTCCTCAGATCTCCCTCCTGTCTTGTGAAACATCATGGCCTGTGTTTCACTGACCCTGATCAGACCTTGTAGACACACACACACACATACAAATATACACTCCCTCTGTCTGTCTGTCTGAAAAAGGTTATTACAACATTTTAAGCCAAGGCTTGCCTTACAGCTAAGAGGATCAACCATATAACCAAGGACAAAAGAAGCAATTTGTCCTTGTGATTGGATTAATTAAGAGATACGAAAAGGTCAACATAACAGCAATCAATAGTTTGAACTGACAAAACAATCTGCTTTAATCCCAAACACTTGTTCAATGAGTCTAGCTCGAAGTGGAATGAAAGCACACGAGAGACACTGTACAGAAAAAGAGGCAGTGAGAAGTGAGGGACTATGTGTTTATGTTAGCTGAGGGAGTTATAAACTCTTTTACAGCAGGTAATTAACTTTCCCAATGGCTTTCATCTTACATTCATGACAAAACCATGACAGATGCTTTCTAAATGTTTCTTGGATGCAGTAAAAAAATAAAAAAAAGGGAGGATTTAATATTTCAGAGCATGGAGCATAGAGGTACAGGACGGCATGACAGATGTCTTACTCTGGAGTTGGGTGGGGTGGTGACGGGCCTCCCTCCATCCAGGTAGTGTGTTTCGGTGTAGTGACTGGCAAAAAGCCCCCTGCAACACACACACA
>JAOVYU010000067.1:6862655-6875638 GCA_025674565.1 Synodontis membranacea
TGCTTTTGTCTAAACATCTTGTCATCTATGAACGTGTCTTTTTCAACAGAGAGTAGTAGCCTAGCAAAAGTAGAGACTTTTTTCCCATTATAAATGCCTGGACTTATACAGTACGGTGAGTTCCAGATAAGAGCATCTTCAACCACATGCAGTAGTTGCAAGGACTTCTGATTGCTTACAAACTTTGATCAAATGGATGTCATTGAAAGTCAAGCTGCAGTGATGACACACAGCTCCAGTCAACGTGGAGAAACTTAAGTTCAACAAGCTGTTCTCCAGCTGAGACATCTTTTCTAGATTGGACACAGTGAAGAACAGCCGAGACATCTTTTCTAGATTGGACATCTTTTCTAGATTGATCTCATACATGGCAGGTCCTATGTCCAATCTAGAAAAGATGTCTCAGCTGTTCTCCAGCTGAGACATCTTTTCTAGATTGGACATACTGTAGGACCTGCCATATATGAGATCAAACTTGGGCAAAGTTGATGCAATCAGGCAGCTTGCACTTTGTGAGGGCCTCCCAGAGTTGCAGAGGGGTTTTGGAAAGTAAAGTACCTCTTTAACCACTCATCAGTTTGTCAGCGACTATATGATGTCCTAAAGAAAACAAATCGTACCGACACGCAGATATAGATATTTGTGAGCATGTCAAAAAGCTGTTCTTCACTGTGAAGGTTCCGCGATACCAATCAAGCTATATGAGTATATACAGGCTTGACAGTGTGCACACAGAAGAGTATAAGCTGTTTATTCTGCTTGCTTCCTAAAGGTGTTCTAGTTGAAACCTTCTCTGATTTAAAAGGACTAGATAAAACCTTTGTGTTCCCTAGAGGGGAAAAACAAAGACAAACAGTACAGGTTTTTAGTTTCAACCATTTTCCCCCCCAAGGGTGTCCTCACACATAAAGTAAGAACTGTCCTGTCACGAGTTTGATATATCTCTATAGCCAAGAGAGTTCGTCTGATCACTGACCATAAACCACTGGTCCAGCCAAACTGAAAAGATACACAATGTCCACTTTTATTATCCTTCCCTGTCTTGTTTTAATATTTACCCCATGTTTCTTCAAATGTTAGTGATTTCCAGTTCTAAGCCACTATCAAGTTGTCCATTATTGCCCAACAACTGCTCAAAAAACATCACATACATACTATCTGAGCAAAAATGGAAAGACAAATATCATCCCTCTAACCCAGACAGCAGGGCCAGTTATGCTGTTCTGGACTCATGGATAGCAGTCGTTTTGGGGAATTAAACTCCTGATGGGAACTGCTGCTTCATTCTAGACATTCCCTGCTGCCAAATCTTTTGCTGCTGCACAAGTAATTCATACTGACAGCAATGCACACCAGAACCCTGAGCCATATAGTAACGCTAACTGACACAAAGACATGGCACCAATGATGGATCTTATCAGAGGGGCAATATTAAATTATTCACAATCCAGTGGCATGCAGTGCTTCACATCTCCAGGGTCCCTGATTCAATCCTGAGCTAAGTTTAATGCCTGTGTAAGTTCTGCAAGTTCTCCTTATGTCCACGAAAGTTTCCTCCAGGGTCTCCAGCTTCCTCTCACTCTTCAAAGACATGCCAGTTAGGTGGATTGGGCATGCTAAATGGGTCTCATCACAGAGCCTTTCCTTATAAATAATGGTGCCACAGATCTCAAAGAGAGACACATTAGAGAGGGTAAATGATGTGCACCCAGGCCATACTTAAGCCAGATAAAAGGCCAAGACCAGGGACAACAGAGATCAGAAGAGATCAAAAACTGCTAGTTCATGCATGCCAAGTTGAAAAGGGTACAGCAAAGACAGCACTTAATGCCTACACTGCAATCTAACCAGCTATGGGCCAGCTTGCACTTGATATCTGTCTGGTCACATGATAACTACTATTCAAGATTTATTTTGTTGCTACCTTACCCACTAGCACACAATTTGTCCTGAACCTGAACAACCTGAACGTCATATCTGCCAAGGTTGGAAACCCAGATGCTCCCAATGTGGTACAACTGACCCAGAGGTTGATTAAACAGCTGGATGCTAAACATCGAGCTCCGTCACAGCCTCGAGCTTACTCACAACCCCAAGAGCAATGGTCTTCGTATACGTATGTTTGTATACGTAATAACACCAGCACATGAGCTGAAACCCTTTGAAGAAAGATTAGAACTATTGTCTCAACACGGGAGAGGAAATGTCAGCTTAGACGTTCAAAAAAATTACCAGGGCAAAGTATGTAGGAGAAAAGCGAAACCCAACTTACTGTTACAATCCAATGTTCATGTTCCTTTAATTAGTTCTACATGTCTTAGGAACACCAAGCAATGCCCCTTGTGATGTCTGAAGCTTTGCTTGTTGAAACACACCGGCAGAACTTCCATATAATGAGTTGTTTTTTTCTTAAATGGCAATTCACTAGTGCTGGACCCATGCTGCTGGAGTTCTTATGTGCAAATAGTAACACAACAATCAGAGGTGACGTTGACGGCAAGTAGAGCTCATAGGGTTCCAGGTACTGACCATCATCAAAGAATACCCAAAGCTCATGTGTGAGAGCAGCAGTTTATTGGAAACGATCTGAGTAGTGAGGATGGTATGTAGAGGATATTTGGTGTGACACACCCAGAGAGGGTCTTTGTTTAGATCTCCCAAAATTTCAGAAATGTCACTGACAATATTTATTTGTACCTGATGATTCATTACTACTGTGTTATAAATGCTTCCATTGTTGTTGTCCATCCCATTAAATCACTGCTGAATAAATGCAACCTTTCAAAAGCCCTTTTGCCTTTCATTCCTGCCAGCCCATTCCTTCACCGGTCATTCAGTCCTTTATCTGACCTGACAGGTGAGGAGGAAAAGAACACAACGGACCATGCTGTCTGCTCTTCTATTCCCTCTATTCCTGCTCATGCAGACGAGATGAGCCCTTAAATTATTCTACACAATACAAGCCAGACAAAGCCCAGCCTGATCCAGCTTGAGAGCCAGAGAAAGGTTAACCAGAGCATAATTCCAACACGATGGTAAAAATACGGGCAGAAGGCTGAATAAAGAGAGATAGTATAGAGATGAGAGGAGAGGAGAAGACAGAACATGAACAGAACAACAAATGTGAATCCTTACACAATTTAATTAAAAATAAAAAAGACAGACAGTCTTTTGTACAACAGACATATACCTCAACCTGGAGGTAAGAAGTCTGTATCGGGACAACAATAATCTGTATTTGGATTTAAGCATGAAGTGGGTGTGGCCAAAACCGGAAGGGTTTCATTTGTATTTTTGTGCCTGCAAGCAATTTTTTCCTAACAAATTTACTTGCTTTGATTTTTCCAAACTATAAATGTGTCGCCCAATTCAAACCATTGTAACCCTGACCAGGCAGTTACTAAGGATGAATGGATGATTGCTGTAAATGTAAGTGCTGCTTGTTCATAAGTTTCTTTTCTGGACATTCACTTTGTGAACTTTGTCCCAATCAGTGCACCTTGTATTCATATTTGTAATCATATCCATTTAGAACACATTATCTGCTTACTTCAAACAATATATTCAGATTTGGTTAGATCCCTATAATGTACACAGCTGTCCTTACTACTAAGTTCTGAAAATAAAACTGCTTTTCTTTTTAATACCTCTGTAAGAGAAAACCAGCTCTATACGACCTTAAGCTCAACACTGATTCTAAACATTCATCCATGAAATTGAGCTTCAATTTTCAAAATAATGAACTTTTGCAGAAAAAAAGTACATTTGCAGTATGCAATGGCTTCCAGGTCAGTCAAGAATTGAGGTTCGGGGAATTGAAAATGGACTTTTTCAGAATATAAACTAATACATTTTATAAACGCAGACTTCTGTCTGACTCATTAATTGGCTTTGAGATGATATCAGGCACTCATGATGTTTCAGCGTCTGCATTATAGCACTGCTGCATGTCTGTGAGAACATTCTGGAAGTATCCTATCAGTCCTTCCTCCAGTTCATCTCTCTCTCTCTCTCTCTCTCTTCTTATCTCCCTGTTTTAAATTTTCTAAGCATTCAACCTCCAACATCCAGGCTTTTAACATTTGCCCTTATATCTAACCCTTCCTGCAGACTATCACACACTCCCCTTATTGCCCCTGTCCCTGAGCTGAGATTACGAGACCCCCTTTATCTCTTTCAGGTAAGCGGTGAAGTTGTTAGCACTCGAAGATGTTGAGATGTAGGAGAGCTAGACCTGCACACACAGGCGCGCACACACACACACACGCGCACACACACACACACACACACACACACACACACACACACACACACACAGTGCTCCCTAGCTGTCATTTCTCTTTGATAATAACAAGCCTTCCCCATCCAAAACTGAGGGGGTGGACCTTACGTAAGCATTGTCTCCTCCATCCCTTCCTCCTCCCTTTATGTGTCTGTCTCTATCTGTTCCTCACCACTCTCTAGCTCCCCTTCCTCACTCCTAAGAGGGCCTAAGGTTGCCATGGAAATGGCCCGGAATTGTTTTTTTTTTTTTATCTCACTGTTATTGATTTGTGGTTGCTATGATGATGTTGATGTTGATGATGATGATGATGATGATGATGATGACGATGACGACGATGGTGGTGGTGGTCGTAGTGTCTGTGTGAATTTTGGGGGGCAGCTGAGGTGGTAACTTGTTCATTATAACTTATTATTTCAACTAAACTCACTAAAGCATCTCTATGAAATTATACAGTAACAAGATACAGCAATTATAGTAAATACTGTAGCATCCCAAGAAGACAAACACATTGGAAAACTAAGACTCAGTTCAAAGACATTGTTCAAATGTAATGACAATGTTCAATAAAACATCGGGTTTGGAGAGAGCTAAGGTTGGGTCAGCATGGCATGATAGCTTAAAAATAATGTGACATTAGACATTAAGGATAGAGTATAATCAGCTTTTTTTTGATTATCCAAGGCCTTACTGTAACCGTCACATTACCGTCATGAAATGTTTGTTGAGTCTAATTCTAAATATAGATGTCAGTGTGGTTGCGTGATTTCAATGGATACTTTTAAAAAGTATACCATCAAAACCATGAAAAGTAACACAAGGGCAGACATACCGGTAGTTGGTATAGACTGAAATGCTTGTTTTAATCACATCTTATGCATATCAAAAAAAAAAAGAAAAGAAAGAAAGACATCCAGTCTGAACAAAAAAAATAAACCTTAACATAAAAGTTTTCCTCTCAGTTTCTAATAACTTAAAAGTTTGCTTCTCCCTTATTAATGTGCTAAATATTCTCTAACACATAAGCTATTCTATAGCACATAAGGTCACATTTAACCTTGTTTACATTTTTTTTATCCATATTTTACCCACATTTTTATTATCCATATTTTCTGTGCAGGTTTTGGATTCTCAGTTGAGAAACCTTTTAAAAATAATTGTTGACTTGTTCAAATGGCCTTTACATGTCCTGAAATGTTTTTTTTTTTTTTTTTTTTCCTGGTAGCTACATTTACCTTTTCCCACCATCTGGCCATGCACTCACAAAATCACAACAATTTACATGACTCTGTCTTGTATAGATTAAGTTCACCCAGGTTAAGGTTAGTGGATAGGGTAAGCATTAGCGTTTAGCTAATGCCAGTTAGCATTCGTACCTTTCATGAGAAAATCACCCGTTTAAATTCCTTGCATGAAATTCTCATATGATCAAGCTTATCTGCTTATGCAAACCCCCCCCAAAAAAAAAGAGCAACCATGAATTCTTCTATGGAAAATAAAACATTAACTTGTATAATAAAGCTGATGATATATAATCTTTTATACACTGTCAGGAGAAGCAGAGAAACAATCCTCTTCAACACCTACAATTTCTTCCACATGCTTCTAAACTGCAAGAAACGATAATGATACCTAAGTGAAACCCTGGGTGGCCTGGAGGACTGGTATACAGAAAGAAAGGAGATCTGAATCTACTAAGCTCTCGTTCTTCAAAATCAGCAGTAACGCAATTTGACACACACCAGGTTTGTGTCCCTCTACCTCCCACTGTGTTTGCAGATTCTACAGAAAACATCATCTTTATGTTAACGGGAACTAGTGCTACAGTAGGTTGAAACTGGAGAGGTTACAAAATAAATCACTGCTTTCATTTTTCCTAATTTCATTTATCAAAGATGTTTTTTCACCTCTTTTTTTTTTTTTTGCAATTTCTAGTCATGTTTGAACAACTGGGCTTGATCAGGCCAAACAGAGCTCTCTGCCAGTACACTCAATGCCCTTTCACCCCTATTCTGCTTAGCTCTAGGTTTTTCTTCCACGGTGTTAAACGGTGTCAGAAAAACAACTGCATTTACTGCATTTATATTACACACACTACATACTACAATATATATCCAGTCTACTGAGCCTTACAGTAAGGTCTTGTGAGTAAGTTGCTTTTGTGAAACTGAGCTCTGACTGGGTTCCTCATGTTTGTCAGAACACTCTGATTAACCGTGATGCCCCCCCTACGGGAGTCTGCAGCATCTGAGTCAGAAGTACAACTTTTAAGGGTCGAAAGTAAAAAAGTTTTAAAAATAAATAAATAAATAAAAATATGAAAAGGTTTCACGCTGTACACTTTGTATCTCAAATAAAAAATTATGACTGCAACGTCCAGTTAGTGAAGGCAGGGCTCTAAGGGCGAATCCAAAAAATTCCAGTCAAAGAAAATAGTTCAGTCGACTCGGACAATCTGTACTCATGAGATGAAGAAAACTCTACGCACCGTAAATACTACATGCTAGAAACTAAAAAAAAAAAAAAGGCACTAGGGATCATGGCTTAACATGAATGCACGATATAATTAGCAAGACAAAACAGGGTATAAATGGACAAACATGCCAAAGGCTTAACACAGAAAAGATGCATGCAATACGGCAACCAACCAATAACAGGACAGGGGTGGAGACAGGACTTGAATCAGTACAAAAGCATATGGAAAGCAACAAATCAGCAGAAGCAGGAAATCTCACAGCTTGTTGAAAGAGAATGCAATGAGTGCAAAGAGTGGTGCAAAAGATCACGTTCAAATCGCAACAATGCCACCATGGCTACGAGAACGCCAAGTGAACAAACTTGGCAATGATGTCTGGGAAGGAGGAATGGCACACACTCTCTTTTTTGTAGCAACACTAGTCAATTGTAGGCCTCTGTGAGCTTGGGGAATACGGAAAATACAATGTGTGCAGATAGAGTATGATTTATTTTATTTACATATATATACATAGCTGATGGAAGCAATATTAAGATTATTAAAATATGCTAATAGTTCTTTCTCAAAACCCGGTTTAAAATATAAACTTGATTCCTGCCTTTCGGTTGGACTCGCTCGCATCTATAATTGCTGTTCTGGCTGAGATAATATTTGCATTGACGCTGCTCTGTATTTGTCCTTCAAAGAAGAAACGCTCCAAATTTCATATTCAGTAGAGCAAACACACAAAAAGTGACAAAACATGCAACGCTCCATATATTCAGTGAGTAAATCAGCTTGTACGATTTTTTTTTTTCTTTTGCAGAAGCTATCCATTTTTTTTTTTTTTCACAAACACAAACTTTTAATTTCAGTCTTGAGACTTTCAACTCATCTGCCAATTAAATGATTTCGGAGGAAATCATTTGCATCCTTTGCGTGGTGTACAGAGGACAGCACAAAAGACGGTGGTTGTGTTTATTTTCTACGCAGTGGTTATTTTCTACGCAGTCTCTCTCCTACAGTCTGATGAAACATGACACCCAGCACAATGTAATTAAAATGATAATCCAGAGCCTCCACTATATATATATTTATATATCAGCAGAAACGAAAGTGAGCTCAGGCACCTTTGTGCTGTTGAATGCTGAAGTGTGCATGATAATTGACTGCCAGTGTCTGACTGATGAATATCTACTGTAGAGAAAGAAAGAAATACAAGGTGAGTACACTTATTAAGTTATGTGATCCTGTCATGCTGTCTACCATGTAAATGTAGTTTGATATAATGAAATATAAGATTTCATAGATTTCATTATGGAATATAGATTTCATTACGGGTTTTAATGTATTGCCTGCATAAAAAGAGATTTCTACCATGGACTATAATCCTCTCAGTGACTTTTATAGAGCATACTGAATAATAAGACACACTTTCCCATTATTCCCCAGCTGAGCCTGATTTCTCATGTCTAAAAGCGAGTGTTCTCAGACACACCACTTTCCAGTTCTTCAACTCCCATCATGACCTCTTACTCCCATAATGACTCATTATCAGGTCCACACTTTAACAGTCTCTCTCAAGGTCTCTCTGACTCAGGTTAGGCTCTCCAACCCAAAATGAGCTTCACAAGCATCTGGCTGTCATCACACACACACACACACACATGCATGCACACACACACACACTGAATTTCACGTAGTTTTGTGTGCAGCATTCTGTAATTAGGCTCTGTTTTGCTCCTTGCAAAGCCCCAGGCAGGACTCTGTCAGCATGAATGTTCAGATGTTTCTTTCAGAGGTCACTCTTTTGAAAGGAAACCCCAATTAATCTGCGGCAAGTCAACTCTTCTTCAGTGCAAGATGAAGACATGCATAATGTTCATAAAGCAGTACATCACAGCCTTTCACACATCAGATCAGGTTCTGTTTTTCATGTCACGCTGCACCGTGAGCTATAAAATCTCTGCGCGTACGTCATCTCTACGCTAAGCCACTGTCTGCTTGGCATCTTTTGTAACGTTTCCCCTGGAAGCCAGCTTACGCCTAACCAGGTTCTGTAAAAAGATGCCTAACGAAACCAGTTGGCCCAGGGGCAAAGTCCCCAAAAAAATGCATGAAAAATTACTGTTTATTTTCAATATCTGAAATCGGAAGCTGATATTTTTCTTTTATTTTCGTTTCACCAAAACATTCATCCAGGACGAGTTGCAATCAAGAGAGGATCAAATTCCTGAGCTCAGAGGACCCTCAGTGTCCTCTGGCAGTTGACAACTTTCCACTTACTAGTAGAACTAGAAACTAAAGCACCATGGCCCTATATTGTATTGCACAGGGAATCAAACACAGCAGTTATAGAAAAATAATCAACAATGGAGAGGTGTGATGACCGTGGACAGGCTGTCAATCCATCACAGGGCCGACACAGAGACAAATAACCATTTGCTCTTATGGGTAATTTAGAAAAGCCAATCAACCTAACATGGGAGGAAACTGGAGTACCTGGAGGAAACCCATGCAATCACGGGGAGAACATGCAAACTCCACACATAACACTATCCTGATCGACACGGGGATTGAACCTGGGGCCTTCTTTCTGTGTTTTTCTCTCTTTTTTTTTTTTTTTTAATTCAATAGTTTTTCTAATTTAATTGTTCAACATTCTAGAATGTCCAAGAAACAAGTTAGATCCTGTTAGCTTTTATATTATTGCAGCTATAAACAGTCACTCCTTCATAAACCTAATCTTTTTTTCTTTATCTTTAAATTAATAAAGGCAAAGAAAAAAGTGCACAATACGTTGTGTTGAAATGTCATGTTTTGTCAGACTTTTAATTACGTTATCAGACCTGAATTATGCGAGGCACAAGTTTCTTTGAATTAGACGAATTAAAGAAAATGAATAAACAACCTTCTGACCAATCAGATTCAAGGATTTCACAAGGCCGTGGTACAGTACTTTAACAGTCAACGGAATTCAATCATTAAACATACTCACGAATTATCAACTGCTTCTTCTTTTTTTAACAGTGACAGTAAGAATGAAAAAAAAATGTGCAGTCATCGGAGGACGACACGAATGTTATCTCGAGTTTTGTGGGGAATTCGGTGATGTGGAAAAGCTTGTAAATACTGGTCTCAACTAGAACTCATCCAAGGTTAGGTATATGAGTATGGCTGAGGCATTTCATCACCGCACCTCGTGAAACACGACTGCCTGGTTAGCGAGAAAGAAGGATATCTCAGAGCAGAAGAAGGTCAAGAGCATCAGAGAGAATAAGTTCACAGTGAAGTGTGTGCTCTTCCATGACACGGACCTGGACAAAACTAGTTCTCAGTAGTTCTCGATAGTTTCCTTTGAATTATAAGAATGAAGTGAAATGTCAAGGTTTTATACAAGGCTAGGACTTTGAAGGTGAATTATTTCAGCAGCCACACAATACAGATTACACAAATCAACATACAGGATTATGCTTTCAGGATGTCTGGTTTATGAAGCTATTGTACCAGGTAGCAATCATAAAAATGAAGGTGAAATGAGTGAGTGAGTGAGTGAGAGGGAGGGTGGGTTTTTTTTTGTAGTCAATATTATAGATCAGAGGACAAGATGGACCTCAAATGCATCTGTTACCAATTGGTCTTCCAGAAAAAACTCCTCTTGTAACAAGTGAAGAAAGAGAGCAAGAGAGAGAGAGAGAGAGAGAGAGAGAGAAAGAGAGAGAGAGATGGAACCTTACTCATTTTTCTGCAGAATGAGCAGCAGCTGTTTGCCTTCCGCCTCAATCTGGAGCATCAGTGATGCAGGATGTCCCTGAAACCAGAAAGCGATAGAGAGAGAGAGAGAGAGAGAGAGAGAGAGAGAGAGAGAGAGAGAGAGAGAGAGAGAGAGAAGTGACATGGATGCTTAGCATTAGACTGATTAGGTGTAACCAAGCTCTAGCATCCACAACAACCCTTGGTTTTTTTTTTTTTCTCCAACAAAAAGACCTAGACCACTTTAGAGAGAAATTTGACATTCAGTAGTATGGAGAACTTTTTAAGAAAAGTGTAAAGTATTAATACTAAATGATAGGGAAGCATTCAATTAGCCACTTGTTACCATCATTACAGCAACACCAGCCAACCAGCCAATGACATTTGTTGCATAACTACTTAACTACCACATAAAACACTAAAGATGATTGGACAGGAGCTTAATTGGATGCATCTTCTCGCGTCCCACCCGTCAGCCTCGGAGTGTCTAAAAATATCATTACTGAACGGTGTCAGTCACATGATAATTGGGACCGTATGACCATTATATGTGCCAAATGGGTGATAAATAGCACAACTGTCACTTTAAATCAGTGCTCCTGTAAGCATGTTGGAATGTAACCAGGGCATAAAAATCATTTTAGGCCAGACCCCTGTTCATATTTCACTGCGGTTCTGTGGTTCTAAACCAAAAAAAACAGAATGAGCAGCTGGGCCTGACACAGAAGGAATAAGCTGCAATGCAATTAAAGACATGGTTTAATCAAAACAACAAAGAGCACCACCAGAGCAAATTCTGTGTATCTGAGAATGTACTTGGAAATAAACTCTGATTCTGAACAGAGCAAGAGAACACCCGTAGGGACGTTACTATGTCAACAATCGCATTCATCGCCATAATCGTAGCCTATTGATATGTTCGAAACTACATAGGCGAATAAAAATGAGAACGAGAATAAAAAAAAAAATACGAATAATTCCATAATATTCAGTGACATCTTCCGTCCGAGTTATTGATCATTGATCTTATGATGCATAAGTTCACATACAGCGTTCCAGGCTATAACGACTCTCACGTATTTATCAAGGTTTGGGCTGGAAGTAAATTTTATTTCAAATGTTTTGATAAGATTTTCATGAACTTGTGAAAAAAAAAAAAAAAAAAAGACAGACCTTAGTTCCTGGGTTCATGTTATACACAGCCTCAGGCATATGATGTCTGTTTATATATTCTACAGGCTGCGTTTGCATGCTCACACACACACACACACACACAAATTTGGGTGGTCTCTCTTTCCCCTACACCTATTGCTTAAGGCAGAGCACATGTTAAGTAATAAAGCTGCCTTTTATTGACTTCACTATGAAAACAACACACAGGAAGCTTACAATAATAAATGCCTTACTTCAGCATATTTGCGACAGCTAAATGTTTACTGTGGCAGAAAACGATGACTATAATTAACTGCAACTGTGGCCTCCTCCTCCCCAAAGCACTCGCTATTCCTAAGACCAACAGCAGAGACGTTCATCCGGACAAGATTTTCATGTCTGCGTCGGTTTCTAAATGTTTATCATTAAAGATAAATCACCTTGCAAAAGGCAAGTTGGCTTTATGACGGTAATTGAGAAAGTGAAGCTCACAACATGCACTTCTCTGAGCAATGCACACCTTTCTCCAAACTTGCACAAAAAGGGGGGGGGGGGGGGCAAATTTGATGAATAGAGTTTGAAAAGCGCTGGGAAAATGTAGAGCGTGTTTTACAGATGGCTGGAGGACTGGAACTATGATTCATACCTGGCACAGCATTTCCAAATACGACGCTGAAACCTGAATTGCAAATATTTCATTAGCAGGTTCTCTCTCTCTCTCTCTCTCTCTCTCTCTCTCTCTCCATTGTAACTCTTTCTTTTCTGACTCTTTTTCTCTGTCACTTTCCCTATATTCGGAGACTGCTGCTGTATTGGAGGATTTGAATAGCTGGATGAAGGGGTAGTTCTTTTTGCTTAAATGCCATTCAAAATAAATTAGCACGACTGTTTCTCAGGCAGACTTGTCTTTGTATGCCAGAACAAAACAGGGGATTTTGAACAGGAATGATAAGCCAAACTACTGAATTAAAAAAACAAAAACAAAAAAAAAAACGTAATTAGGAAATTTCAGAACCTTCAGAAATGGTATGATAAGTAAAGCTGCATAATGTAATAACTGTTCACCCGAATATGAGCAAAACGTTTATTAGAATTGAATTTGTTATCCAATAAGCTTCCCAGTTGGTTAATTACAATGCTGGCCACTCGCAGAGGTTCCCAATGAATGTCAAGACAAATTACATACACCCATATATGTATATGTTTACATTTTTTTTTTTTTTTTAAATGCAATGCCAGGTTTACTTGATTTCCACATCATAAACACATCAGCGCAAATGTCATATTCGCTATAATGAATTGTCATGAAAGTTTACATTTAATGTTATAACACACTGCCCT
>JAOVYU010000067.1:6886738-6896940 GCA_025674565.1 Synodontis membranacea
ATAAATAAATAAATAAATAAATGTGATGAGATTTTCCTCGGTTAATAAGAACAGCCAGGCTACACATGCTCGCTGTCAGTTTTGAAGCTTTGCAGCACTTGGACAACTGGAATCTGTTGGGCACCTGGTACAGTACATTTTCTGATTTCTGACAAAAGATTAATAATGAAATGACTTCAGCATTGGCTGACAAAATTAACTGTGTTATGCAGCTGGGTGATGGAGCAACTCTACTGAGATCTCTCTCTCTCTCTCTCTCTCTCTCTCTCTCTCCTAAACCCAGACCTACAATCAGTGTCAATGAAGCGTGATTCCTCCACGTGGCAGCATCTAGCCCAAAGGATTTCTGAGAGCGTTACAGCTCACTGATCTATGCTTCCAGGCTGTTTACAAGACTAAATTTATAGGTCTTTATGGATAACTGAGTACGGACAGCGTGGGGAATAAGTAGACATGGGCTTGTGCATTGAGCTTGGATTCAGTGGGCAAGATATTTCTAATGACTTTCAATTTCCAGGCAAGATGGTCTAAATATTTACCTTTTTTGGTCTTTTGAATATCTCTTTACATTGCGCGCAGCAGAATGGTAACCGACGCAAAGTTAGATAAGGTCTAACCGTTTTATACGAACAAAATCCCGCCAGATTGTCCTTAAAGCCAAAGGAATCTATCAAGAAAGCGATTTCCTAAATAGTTCTCATTAGCACTAACTGTTGACACAAAGCAGCCTAATAGACACCATGTGTCATGGAACGCATTCACATGACACGTCGAATCATGTCACGTCACCAAGAGTGGCTCTAGTTTCGAGGCTCGTCACAAGGCCACATCACCACTTGGGCTAGTGAGACCTTACTGGCCTTGTAACCTGAAGAGAAAGAGGTCATCGGAGCCCAATTTCAGCGTAACTAACTCCAGACATTCCATTTCATTTCAAGAGTTATCTCCTGTAAAACTTCATATATATGCGAGGACCGATAATAAATACGCTCTTCAAAACCCGGGAGGCATCAAGAGAGCGCTCTCTCTCTCTCTCTCTCTCTCTCTCTCTCTCTCTTTTTTTTTTTCCCCTTTTTCTCTCTCAATACCAAGCACATGAGCATCAGTTCGACAGCTGCGTGAGAGCCTGACACTATATCTGGCAGGGGTCTGATGTGATATGATCTCTCCACTTCAGAATTCAGAATCACACTCAGCTAAGCTGTCTCACGCTCCATCAGCGATAGGCGTTTTTCTGGGCATGAACGCAGATTCGGTCAGATTATCTCTGGAAACAGAGCCTCTCATAAAGGTGTGTTTACTGTCTATCCACATTACAGTAGGACTCCCTTCACAATATAAAGGCACTTTATAAAGCCTTATCTCTGAAGCACTGGAGCACAAAGGTCACTGTGAAATGGCAGAGTAAGTGCCAATCCTAGATTTCATTCTCTCTCTCTCTCTCTCTCTCTCTCTCTCTCTCTCTCTCTCAATTTCTGTCTCTCAGTTGACATTATCTTAACACTGGGGTGGTTTAAGGAAACTGGGCCAAGAGTGTGTGGAGTGAAAAATCATTAAAAATGCAGCAGGCTCACAGTGCCAAGCTTATCATTTTCCAGAATATAGCTTGCGTTTTAATAAAGCTGAATTAATAACGGAACCTGTGTTCAGTGATTGTAAGTGCCGACCTTTTCAACATGTGCACTGCAGACTTGTAATGTCATACTGTATAGGTTTTATGATAAATGTATTTTTTTTTTTTTTAGCACAATCCACTTTTATTGAGTATCGTCCAGTTTGTTTTTTGTTAAATATGGTAAATAATTACATTTTCTTCCCTTTACAAATCATTGCATGATAAGCGTATTTAAGCATGCTGGACACTTTGGTTGTATTTTTGTCACTTATGTCTTTATTACGATCTCTGTTGCTCAGAATAGTGAACATGGTGGGAACCCAGTGCTAAACAGCAGTATCGCCCGATATTGTCATAAAAAAAAATAACAGTAAATAAACACTGCTGCTGCTGCTGCTGCTGCAAAATAAGATAAGATTAAATCTGTGAGCTGCTTTTCCAGGACTGAGAACAATGATGATTGCAAAGAAGAAGAGGTTTGGGCACGGACAAAACAGCAACTTATTTGGTGTATCAACATTTGTCATATTTACAGCAAACCTCAAGTCAGAAGTGTTATAAAACAAACAGTGCTTATGAACTAGTCACCCGCAATAAGAAAAAAACACAAACCAGCTGCCTAAAGTAAATTCTACAGTAAAAACGACTGTATGTTTGATCAACAAATGAGTTATTTTGGATTTCAGTATTTTGAGTGTTTAAAGCTTAATGTGTCATACTGTAAATGGCCAATTACTCTTAGATGAGCTAGGTAGATGTACGGTAGATTCAATATAGATTCTTGGAGGCGGGGCTTCATTTAAATAGTCCTGAATAGGGGGAGGGGTCAAGGACTTCACCAGTGTTTTTGCAGTTCACTTTAATCTACATCCCAAATTGTATCTAATTCGCCTTCAGTTAGTTTTTGCTGAAAATACTGACGGAGATATAGATATAGATTTGGGGCAGCAGATATTCAATAATTCAAGTGATTCATCAATACAGCATGGATGGTGCACCAGTCGATTGCAGGACACCAAGCACACGCTCATTCATTTCACCCATTACAACATCCGGCATGTTTTTGGGAGCTGAGAGAAAACCGTAGACCCTTGGAAGAACACTAATGGACACAGGGAGAAGATATACATAAACATGAAAATGTTTATATATTTGCTGTACTAGTACTACTTAGCTTAAACATCCTCTAAGTACGTCCATGGTTATCTCATTGGCAACCATTCTTACTCATTATCAATTTCCTGTATCGTGCCGCTAGAGACAATATATAGTTCAGTAAATTTTTTCTGGATCTCTTGATATGATTTAATGAGTCTCTATAAATCCAGTGCCTCGTGCAACGTGTGACCTTACGGGTTTACGGGTCAGTGTTCCACGTAAAACTCACAGATTCCAGACAGCGGGTCGTAACTGTTGGGTATTCATACATGTGGCTAATTTACCACCTCCCCCTGCGTTTATGTTGGACTCCGCATTCCTTTCACATCACAGTCTCATCCTGTTCCAATTTAATCTCCTGAAACACAGACAGGCACCTGCTCTTACGAGGAACCTCCAGGCCAAAATAGATTAATCACCCCTTTATTAGCCCTTAACGACCTGAGTAGGGTCGCCACTTCCTGCCTTATCTGTGCTCTGCTTCTCGCCAACTGCCATTGTTTTCTTTCCCACGTGAGTTTCCTTCCCACACTAGGTGAGTTTTCTGCATGACGCAAGACATATGGGTTCACTTGCAAATGCACCCCCGATACACTAATGGCTGCTTATGGTGGGTATGTGAGAAAGAGAACGACAAGACATGAGGCACGAATACCAAGGGGGGGAGAAAAAAGAAAAGAAAGAGACAACAAAGGAGTCCCAATGTGAGTTCACATACACAGGGGGAAGGAGCAGGAGCATGAGTTTTCTCCTTAGGGCAGTTGTGTCTGCTTTCACACATCATCATGACATGCCCGCATTTACCACACTCAATCATTCTCCTGCATTCTCCCACATTTTTTCCTATACGCGATCAGCATGTCCACTTGCCGTCATGTGCTACATTTACATTCAGCCTAATAATCCTATAACATTCCAACTGATTTTTTTTTATTTTTTTTTTTTAATTGGATTAAAAATTAACGCCTTATATACACTGGGAGAAACTGGCACACCATTTCTATTAATATGTGCCTCTGCAGGAATCCTTAAAGGTTCTGTGTTAAGCAAAATGAAAGTCAGACAGAGAAGGAGTAGAGGGATAAGACAAAAAAGACTGAAAGACAGGCATGATATGAGATATGGATGGAGATGGAAAAGAATGTCAGGGAGGGTATTCTGAATGTAACACATGGAAGGTTCGCACACACATACGTATGAGGAATAGCAGGCGTGTTCTTCTCAGGCCAGTCTTTACTGCAGCAATTTAGCCATCTATAATACTTGCAAGCATCCAAAGAACCCTAAGATACCGTTTTTTTGTTTTTTTTTTTGGTTTTGTTTTGTTTTTTTTTTTATAAAGAATTTATACATATATTATTTATATTGAAGTGGAGTAAATGAACTGAAGGCTAATCCTAGCGGATATTTGGGATACTTTCTCAATCAGAATTCTTGCAAATTTTGTGAGAAAAGGAAAATCCAACAAATTTCACCTTATTGCTCAAATTGTCCTTTCAAATCATTCTAATGCGGGATTTAAAAGCTTTTTTTTTTTTTTTTTTTTTTTGGAATGTTTTTAACAGGATGATTGTCATGACCAAATATACTGAACAAATGCTACACTCTAGCAAGACTCACATATGGTAACACTGACACTCTTCATGTGCATAATTTAACTTGGATTGCATGTAACAGAAACATAAATGGAGATTTTCTGCGGGTAGCTGAGTTTAGGATAAAGAGTAACTGCATATACAGTACATCTTTAACTAAAGGGAATCATAACACAAAATGTCCATGGCATTCATACATTGTCTTAAGATTTCATTCCTATGTAGCTTTTAACTTTTTTCCATCTTTCGTCTCTTACTCTACAAATCCATCCATCCCAGGGGAAGGATCTCTGGGCGAGTCAGCAATCTGTTACAGGGCTAATACAGAGAAACAGCCATTCACACTCACATTCACACCTATTGGCAATTTAGAGTAGCCAGCTGATCTAATCTGCGTTTCTTTTGCTGTTGGGAGGAAACAAGAGCACTAGGACGAAACCACCGCAGACACAGCGTGAACATGCAAACTCCACGTAGAAAGTCCCCAGGCAGCCACCAGGTTAGAACCCAGAACCTTCTTGTTATGAACCACTGCACCACCATGCCACCTCTATACAAATTCCTGTGCATGGGCATGTTAACATTAGGGTTAAAAATGGTTTCACATGAAACTGAATGAAATCCAACCACACTGTCCTTGCACGTTGTTCAACCTGTACAAATTTCCCCTACAATAAAAGCCATAATGCTGTCGACAACATTTCACTTCACCTTCTTTGCCTCTCTGGTTGATAGAATGCACTTCTAGCTGATCAAGCATCCGTGTCAGTGGGTAATTTGATGAGTCTATCATGGCTGTAACTGTTGTACTGCAATCATACTCATTATTGTCGTCCACCCCGTAGCCTTTCATAATTACCATGCCTGGATAAGGTACGCAGGTCACGTGGATTTTAATTTCACTGCAGAAAAAGTCAACACTAATAATGCACTCGGCGTACCTTCATAATGTGTTCGATTTGAGCAATTAATTTTCCCCCACATGGGATCAACCTGCAACGTGAACTTTGAGACAGCAACAACAAAGCACAATTATTAAATCCGGCTATAAACATTCATCACAAAGGAGTGGGAGTGATCTAATCACCGTGTTTGCCTTCACTTGAAGTGCTTAACCAATCAGCTACAGCACAGAGAGCAAACAATGCAGGCAAAAGAGCAATAAACACACACACACACACACAAACACACACACACAAATCATCATACTACTTTGGTTGCTAAAACTCTATTGTTCCAGAGCAGAGCAGTAAATCATGTAGACACAGTCGGAGACATATCCCAGTTTCCAAACATGCACAAGCAACTGTTCAAGAAACTTCATCTTAATACACAATGGATTGCCGTTAGTGCCATGTTGAATCCTTAAGTACTTGTAAGAAGTGAAGGCACCGTGTATGAATCAAACCCCTGGTTTAAAAACCTCTGATGTGAGCCTAAATACAGCAGTAATCTTAATGAAAGCAGAATGGATTTGACAAAAAAAAAAAAAAAAACACTGTTATTAACACTTAAGGTGCTGAAGCAACTACGACAGTGAATTAACTCATGAAGTTCTGCCTTAGTGTTTGATTGTAAATAAAAGCAAAAATCAGATTTTGACAATATTTAACGGAATAATTTACTTGCACTGAAGTGATCGGATTATAGCATGTTTGAATTTAAAGAGGAAAAAAGAAAACGTAAAATTAGATTTTGATAGCAATTCATCCAACATTTTTACATAATACATAAATAAGATCATAATCACCAAAACTATAAGAAATAACCAGATAAATGCAAAGATCAGATTTTGATCATAATTCTTCTATATTTACATTATACACAAGGAGTCTGATCATATTAAAACTGTCTTTTATTCACTGTATTAATAAACTCAGTGTTGAATTGGCACAGGCACTAAAATGTTGCATTCACTTAATTGTTCAGTATGTTTACTTGCCTAAGACAAAAGACATAAAACAAATAGTTATAAATCACACAAATGTAATCTGATCTGCACTAGCTGCACTAAATGCACCTATTAAATACCGAATAACTGTACAACACTCTGATTATCTAACTTCATTAATGTGTTGCATTAAAGCTTACAGTGTTGCATTAACACAATAAGTGCAAAGCAAGCTCTTAGGTATAGATGTCTGTTCAACACAGCAGCACTAAAGTGTTAATAATTTAACCCAGATGGGGTTTAGAGGCTGTTAAGCGCGTGTATGTGCTCGAGAAAGAAAAGCGCTGTGAGATGGACAGCTGTCTGTTGCGCAAACTCGTCATCTATGTTGTAAGTCTTACCTTCGTTAGACAGACTGTCACCGGAACAGACTGTGAGCATCGGCACGAGGAGAAGAGCCGAGAGCGCGAGCTGAGCCCCGGATGCCATGCTGCCCGGTGAGAGACTGATCTGACCCGGACCGGATCGGGCTGACCAGGGCCAGATCGGACTGATATCACGGCACCATCACATTACAGAGCAACAGCTGATGTGCAGAACTTCAGGAACATCTGATCCGCCACAGCTGGAGACCTCGCGCTCGGACCCCGGAGCTGAACTTTCCGCAGCGCACAGCTGAGCTTCAGAGCGCGTGTGCGCCGCCAATCAACACTTCTGCACACTGCTGTACACGGAGAGCAGAGAACGCGCCGCTGGATGTCACCAACGCGCGCGCGCACACAAAAAACACACACACATATACACGCACGCGCAAACACACACCAGGGGAGATTTGCAGAGCAAACGGCTCTGTTAGTGTGTGTGTGTGTGTGTGTGTGTGTGTGAGTGTGTGGTTAGACGCGCCTGGTCCTAGCGCCGCACCGAAGCGCATTTACAGCGCAACACTTCAATCTCGTCCCGATCAAAAGAAGAAGCCTTTATTTCTCACATATACATCACAGCACAGTGAAATTCATATATGCCGGCTTTTTAGGAAGTTTGGGTCATAGCATAGGATCAGGCATAATTCAGAACTTCTGGAGCAGAGATGGTTAAGGGCCTTGCTCAAGGGCCCAACAATGGCAGTTTGGTGGTGCAGGGACGTGAAACCAGAACCTTCTGATCCGAGACCCAGAGCTTTAAAATCTGAGCCACCCACAGCAAGCACACTTTCCCAATCTTAATACATGCAATTACATCATTTCGTTCATACTGTGAGAATTGCTATGAAAGTTTCGACAGCACTTTTGTACCAATCCAGAAAGAAAGTTACAAAGGTTACATTTGAAGCTGAGGGTGGGGGTTATTAGGGATGGAACCGATTATGAGAACATTAATCAGAATGAACACACAACGTCGACAAATAGAGACACAAATCAGAGGCACTATCATTACACAATATATCGGATCGAAGCTAGAATGTTGTCTGCTTCGTGACATCCCACAGTACGTGAAGAATTGTTTTGAGATTTTTATTCACATACAAGAACGAAGCTCAGGTTACGAAACCACCAAGGCAAAGAAAGACCACATTCATTAACATGAACGTGTGGCACTGGGTGACTGCATTCATAACACTCAACATTTGTTTTTAATAAATGTAGTATGTAAATGTAGTGTAGTAAATGTAGGATCTTTGATAAAAGATATACGTGTGAGTAGGATTTAAAAAAAAAAGATCTCATGCACGCCTGAAGTTGAGACTGATTCTGAACTCGAGTGATGTAGCTGAGGCCGAGAAACGTCAGAGTGAATGTGCTGTAATGTTTACCTCTTGGATTTATTTTTCCCAGTGTTTATCAGGAAGTAGGGTTCATATGGAAGTAAAAAAAAAAAAAAAAAATCCTCTGGTTTAAGTCACACCCACTTCGAGATTAAATTTCAAATACAGATATTTGGAGCACTAAAGAAATGCAGATACAGTGTCCAAACTGATCGGCCTTAATCACTTAAAATAGCACTAATTTCATACTTAATCAAGTTTGAAAATGTTCACAAACATGGCATACAAAATAATCAGTGTTTACTACCCGACGCAAGTTAATTTCTTTATGTCAGACGAGCGGGCATGCAGCGGATGCAAAAGCAAGGAATTTTTATCGAACAGATCAGGTACACGAAGTCCAAAATGCAATCCAGACTCACAGACGACGTAGAATGGTCAAAACACTTGGCAGACAGGTTTATCAGAGGCTAAGGCAAATTCACTGTCAAAGAAACAAACAAACAAAAAAAAGGTCAAAACCAGATTGTCAAAACACTAAATCAACTGCTCAGCAACAGAAGCAGCATTTTGCAATGAACAGTGAACACAAAGGAGCATAAAAAGTGACAACAGTGATTACAATGTAACTCAAAACAGTTGCAAGAAATCAGTAGACCAGGGACGGTGATTAAGGAAGTGCTGAGGAGTGCCGGGAATTACAGTCCACAGCGGACATGTTTGTATGCCTTTGAGACCGCTGGGAGAATGTGGTAGTGACGGAGTTGATGTGACACTTTAGTTTTGTCTTATATCTAGCGAAAAGTTGCATTTGTTTTGCCAACTTAAAATACAGGGTTTGAGAGTTGCATGACAGGATATACACTAAAATGAGAACAAAATCCAAATTTTCATGTTATTGGCAAAGTTATTGTTTTAATTTAAGAATAATTTAATAGACTCACCAAAATATTCCGTTTAGCATAAAATATTTTTTCGAACTGTTAGCATCATAGCTATTCTGTCTATCCTCGCTTCAGTTCCTTTGCCTGAGAGAGAGAAAAGCTAGGATATAGGGCTTAACTGCATGTGCATTAGGAATGTGGAGATTTATAGACATGCATCAAGGACATGACATTCAAATGAACATTTCTCAGTAAAATAATCCTAGGTGAGTTAGATGATAATGCGCAGTCTGTTCTTTATTAGATTCTGTACAAAAACCGTTACAGGATATCGTGTTGCTGCATATTATTGGCGAATTAATGTTTCCACAAATTACATCTCTGTCTTCTCTGGTGCCCTATAGAAGTAAATCAAAGGTAATGTAAGGCACATTAGGTTTGTACATTTTTATAAGAAGCATCACTGTATAATAACACAGTTAAATAGGTAGAATCAGGGGGGGAAATATATTCCTTTAATCATGAGCATATTAGAGATGCAGTAGTTGTTGTTTGGGCTCATTTCTATATTGCCCCCCCCCCTTCCAGCACATTTTGTAGTCTGAGAAAGGGTCTGAAATTAGAAATGGTTTGTGATGAATATTAGCGGGCAAATGCACTTTACAGTAAATGACCCTTCATTATGCCAACTATTGATTTGTCTTCTCCGTCCCAGTAATAGACTGTGGTTGATAATCAGGTTTAAAAGCTAAAGGAACGGTTCAGGAAAATTAAATTTGGATGAATTGTGCTCTCAGATGCAGTCAAACAGCCAAGGCTTGGTTTATGTCCAAAGTTAGGTTCTTTAGCTTTTGCACCGCAGTCTATGTCAAAGATTTTTGTTGCATTCGTGTGCTGTAGCTAACAAGGAAAGGAAGCCTGTGACCAGAAAGTAGCAACATGTAAAGTACCTGCAGGAAACATTCATTAGTCATGCAGTGATTTTAGATCATTCCTAATGCTGTAAAATATACGATTTGTAAAAATGAATTAAGGTACATTTAATAGCAGAAAATGTAACATTGCGGATGTCTGTTTTATGTGATTATGTACTTCGTCAGGTATTTTATAAAATTCTTCATTGGTTGCCATGCAAAAGTATTCAGCCCTCTTGAACCTTTACACATTTTGACACCTTACAACCACAAATTAAAATTTTTTTTATTGAGATTTTCTGTGATAAACCAACACAAAGTAGCACATAATTGTGAAGTGGTATGAAAATGATACATGGTTTTCAAAATTTTAAGCAAATAAA
>JAOVYU010000067.1:6960809-6973992 GCA_025674565.1 Synodontis membranacea
ATATATATGTTTATTTATTATTTATTTATTTTATTTGTTTTTACGACCCAATTATAAACGGGAAAATCACAATCGCAATGCACTCTTGAAACGAAAAATCTAATCTCTGCCCAAATTGTTTGCATTAAAAAACAAAAACAAACATAAGTCATTAGATTTGAATGCAAATTTTGTTGACACTTCAGCAGTCAATGGTGTTAATGAGGGCATGCATCAGCACTCGTGTATACATGCTTTTCAAGGATGAGATGGCTTAATTAGTGTTGATTTTAAACTCCTGTAAAGTCTTATAATAGTTACTTATACAGCTTCTTCTGACTTATATATGCAGTAGCCGGACTGTACAGTTGGGTGTGTATGTGTGTGTGTGTGTGTGTGTGTGTGTGTGTGTGTGTGTGTGTGTGTGTGTATAAAGCTGAGTCATGTCTGCAAGTCTGTTTCCTTCTCTATGTGTGACCCTGGCGAGGCAGCAGGAGCTGCGCGTTTTGGTTAGGTTGAACAAGAAGATCACTTTATTTTTGGTCTCGTCCTCATCCCTCCCAGTGGCTGCTTTTATGCTGGTAAATGCATGCTCATGTCTCTGCTGTTCTTTCCCACATCTAGAGGCTTTTTGGCTTCTATTAAACCTCTTTTTTTTAAGGTTCTGAGCTGGAGGGTGGGAATAGAACCTTTTTACCAGCCACCTCTCTGTGGTGAGATGCGTGCTTTGCCTTTTCATGTTCCTTGGTGTGTGTGTGTGTGTGTGTTTTTTTTTTTTTTTTTTTTTTTCTTTCTTTCCTGTTTGATATGCAGCTGCTTGCCTGGAGCTGTTAAGAGTTGAACTTCCGTGATTCCTGGTCAGAGTGCAGCATTCCTATACACACACACGCTGTGAGGGCGTCCCCGCTGCGTCTCTCCAGTCAAGGTCCACGCCCTGCTTCAGCCATAAGAGCTTTTTGATTCAGTTGTTCTATCATTTCAATTCTGTTTTCACTTCTTAAAGCATTCCTGTATCATTCTGCTTACTTTTGCTGCCTGACTTTTCCCCGATGTAATAAAGCATCATGCTTTGAAACGTGCTCACCAAATCAATAATTATTGACATATACCCAGTTTCAGTTGGGAATGCCATGCAAGACGTATTCCCCCCCCCCCACATTTTTTTGTGTTCTCTTTTCTACTCCGCTCAATATCAGCTTGATATTGAATTGTTGAGCTGAATTACCTGTTTCAGAAGCGTGGATTGTTAAAGACCGAAGGATCGAGTTTATCCGGAATAAAGAACGATTTTGAACTTCTGATTTATGATGTTGCGCGTAATGAAACTTTTTTTCCTCTCTAGTTTTTTTTTTTTTTAATATAAAAACATTTAGATGTGACTGCTTTAAGATGTATAGAGACTGCCGAAGTCTGCTTGGTGCTTTAAAAAAAAAATAAAAAAATTCTTCATGCTGTTTGTAGATTGCTTTTGATGCTTGATGGCTTGATGATGTTTGTGTGCGGATGGCATTTAAACTTACAGAAGCATGTATTTAGATTTTGGGAGAGTATTTATTTTTTGACTGGACCCTTCTAAATACAGTAATCAGATGATTATGGAATGAAGCCTTTTGCTAAGCTGTAGTCTTGATTGTTGTAATTATTGTGTATTATTCCATACCAAATGCCAGGACTAGAAAATAGGAAGTCCTGTTTTTCTGTTCGGGAAGAAAAATGTCCTTTTTTTGGGGTCCTGAATGCACCTTTTCTTAGACTATCTGGATCTTTGCTGTGCAAACAGATTAATGTCCAAAAGAAACTGAAATAACATTTTAGATTGTCTTGTAGACACTATTATCCCAAGGACGGCACGGTGGCGCCTCACAGCGTTGCCACCTCACAGCTTCAGAATCCCTGACTTGGACCTGACCCCGGGTTACTGTATGTCTATGTGGGTTTCCGCTTGTGTGAACTGGTTATGCTAAATTGCCCCTTGGTATGAGTGCATGTGCATGGTGCTCTGTGATGGATTACTAGGGATAGACTACGGCTCGAGGGTGACCCTGAACAGGATAATGTGGTTACTGAAGATGAAAAAAGATATGATTTTCGACATGCTGAAAGAGACAAGGCAGAGACTAGGTTGGCCTAGTGCTTATACAATACAAAAGAGATTCAGTGTCAAGAATTACATTTTTCAGTCTAAATTTATTCAAAAATAGTTAAATTGTTAGAAATAATGTTAAAAAAAAGGAGCTGATGCAAGATAAGTACAGGGAGAATAATCTTATTCTGGGTACCGTCTGAGTCTTCTGACCTTGGCGAAGGTGGTCGCTCAGTGATGATTGGTGAGTATACACTGTGTGATTTTTGGGCCGTCCCAGACACCAGATTCTATAGTGTTAAATCAACTCTGAGAGAATTCATTTTAACACCGTGCTGGTGTTTATTTTGTCCCAATCTTTGCATTGTTAACTTTCTAAAGCGTTAATAATACAACTCGGCTGCAGAGCTAAAATAACTCCACGTCGAGAGCGTGGTTTCATAACTCTGTAGGAATTGACTCTCCAGCACATCTCAATGAGACCAGCTCTCTTACGCAATTGATTTAGTGTTCAGCCATATATTTTTTTTTACAGTGTCAGTTCAACTCTAGAATTTCACACTTTCGGTTAAAACTGGAAAATCAACTTGGTGAATTTTTCCGTGTGTATGAAAGGTTACCAACGCGAAAGAAACGTGACGATATCGTTGTCCGTGGCTCCAAAAGATGGTCCTACTGTCATGGTCTTGAGAACAAAGACTTCCTGAGACAGGAAATTCTCACAGGGTCAGAAATTTAGGATGCCCATCTCGGAATGTGACTGCTGCTACGACCTACGGTTACAAACCAACCAACCAATAGAAATGCGGCATGAAACAGATTACGATTCAGTAGGCGTTACCATCGTACAGTGTACGTGCAGATAACTTGACATCGTTCCCAAGTTTACGCAGGCCTGCTGGGTCCATATCGTGTTGTGTGGCTTGCAGTTATAAACTTATATACGTTTGCTCGACATCTCAGTCTGTAGGCACCATAAAACATTGGAGTACTAAACGGTAAGTTAGTTCGAACATCAGCACTGCAAGCCCTTCACTCTTCGGCTATTGAGCACGGCTTTTAACCCTCAACCGCTCAGATGCATAAAGGAGACAAGATGTAAGTCGCCCTGGACTAGGGCGTCTGCCAAATGCCGTAAACGTAAACGATGCATCATGTCAAATGTGATCACAGTTACTGGCATTTGATAATGCTATTCTGTCAAAATAATTTATTGTCATGGGTTGACGGAGTTAGATTTAGTGTTTTTATTTTAGCCCAGACTGGCTAAGAGGAAAGTAATGTTGACGCCTGGCGGGAGTTTTTAGTTCTCAGGGGTTCTTGTGTTGGTATTAATATGTTAAAGTGTATTGCTTTCCCCTGCTGTCCCTGTCAATATTCTGATGTGATGCGATGCCATGCGATGTAGTAATAGCTCAGCACATCAAAAGAGAGGTAGCGGTTTATGCCGCTGCTTGTTGTCGGCGGCGCACAAAGCGCATGCGAAATGTGATCCAGAGCCTTGGGGAGCGCTCATTGTTTTCTTGCCGTTCTCCCCACTGTGTGACGAATGAATTCAAATCCCCTTTGATGAAGAACTTCAATGTTGCCTTGTGAATGTTGTTCAGTTAGAATGCACCTCTCCTGTGAGACAGGGATTGTTAAACGAGTGGAAAGAATAGGGCATGGCTGTGTGTGTTTTTTTTTTAATCCCGTCTTCACCGAGATTTGAACATGATTCATATGGAAAGGTGGTTTCTGAGTGTTGTAATTAGAGAGGTTTGATACTTTTTTTTTCCCCCAGGTACCCAACGATACTGTCACTGATGCCGATATGTGTAACCTACTTGATATTAATTAATCAGAGAAGAGATGGAATTTTGTATCAAATATTTTGTAACTTTTCACATATTAGCTGTCTCCACTGGATCGAGTAGAGTTGCAGATGAGAAGGGGATGTAGTAGGTAGGATATCTTGTCTTGTGAAGGGCAAATCTGATACCTTTGCTAGGAAGTGAGTAGAGAACGTTAATGTTAGTTGTAGGTGAAGTCGGGCTGATATGGAAGAAATCCTTCTTGAGTTAAAAGAAACCTCTTCCTCATTATTTCCGTCCGTCTGTCCTGTCTGTCTGTCTGTCTATTATGTACGTGTTTGACTACGTCTGCCTGTCTCCATTGGTCCCTGATTTGTTTCTTATCAGTTGAAATTGTGCAGTAGACAAGTTTGTGATGTCTGTGAGTCTCAGACTTGGTGTGGCTCATGCTTTGACTTGTCCGTTGGGGAAATTAAGCTTCTTGTGTTCTGCAGAAATTATACTGCGTGATTCTCGCTTGCTGTGCTTTTGTCTCTCATTAAAACGGCTCCTTCATCATGTTGAGCAGTTTCGAGCATCTGTGAAAAAGGTGGCGGCGGACGGGAGCTACAGTTAAAGCATTACAAGTGTGATCACGTGGACAGCCGGAAAAAAAAATATGAAAGCTAACGGTCTTCTTTATTAGCAATTAACTCAGCATCGCTCAGCGCAGTCTTTTAGCTCCTCCCCATAACCCAGAATTCTTCAGCCAACAAATCCTACGGAGAACACTACACAGGGTTACTATACTATAGTATAAAACCTTTTAGTTTCGTGTGTGTGTTCATGAAGTTGGTCCTTGTCCATCTGTAAAATGTTTCAGTTCCCTAAAGGAGACTTTCTCCATTCAAATCCAGTCGAGTGCAAATTTAGTATCCCCTATGGTTTGTGATTGGAGAAAGGGAGGCACGTTCAGCAGAAATATTGTTTCATAAGAATTAATTCAACTTTTTTTATTTATTTATTTATTTATTTTTTACCATGATCCTTTTAATTCTCCATAGCTCATCTGAGTTTTCCTAAGGTGCTTTAACTCCTATTAGATTGTTGCAGTCTGACTCAGAATGAAATGTATTACGTGCAATGTCAAACCATGCGTAAATTAAACAGATTTAAATCTGAGAGGTGTGTTGGCCGAAGACCTCCTCATAATACTTATATAATTATGTAATCATAATATAATAATTATTAACTAGCTTAAAATTTTTGTGTCTGTTACTTAATGAATTAAGTTACTTTTTGTTCAGTATATCCTGAGCACATTTCATTTCTGCAGTGTTACAGTTCTGTCTTTTGGCTCCGTTTGTGCCTCGAAGCTCAGTTCAGCTCCTATCTACAGAAAAATTCCACAGCTTGTTGGGTTCGCTTATGCACTCGGGTCGATTAAGGGCTGAATTGCTTTCTCATTGCAGTCAAAGTGCACTAGAACCGGAAACCTCTCTGAGACCACATCGCTTAGATGCTCCCAGACTGATTGTTTTTGTTCCACACGCAGTTAAAAATGGTCTTATTTATAAAGCGTTGAGAAAGAGTCGAAAACGGTGCATGTTATCTGACAGAGATGCTGAGGTAGGATCTTAATCTTAATACGCTCTGATTATGCAACCGGTAACGTCCGATGATGAAAGCGCATCTTTGAAACCTTACACACGAACTGTCTATGTAGCAGTACATTTATTTGGGGTGTACCTACCTTTGCTAGACTCTCACGGCACTGCTCACCGCAGGCTTTAATTCCTGACGTCCGAGACAGTGCTTTGTAATTCTCTTTCCCCTAGTGCTTCAGGTTGTCAGGGAGGATATTGCAACAAACGTTCATTTTTCAAAGGTCATACATTATTCTAGTATGAATACAATGCCTTTGTGGAGCTGTTGACTGATAGCTGTCCTCCACTTTTACTTCTCTTGCATCATAGACGGACAGTTCAGCTTTTATTAGTTGCTTTTTTAGAGCCGCAGATGGACCACGTTGTGCAGTTTAACAGGATTCGGCTCAGTAGGCCGTCCTTAGTCTTGTGTGATGTTTAACGTGTGTGCAGATGACCAAGCTTGGGCATACTGAAACATGAAAAAGGTGGAAGTGTTTGCAGGGTTTTGCAGTGAAGTCTGTGGCTTACACACTTAGCCGCTTCCTCTTTTTCGCTGGCCCACATCTCTCTGCTGCTGAAGGTGAGCTTTGTTCACTCATCTCAAAGCTGTCCCTGTGTCCTTGTTGCTCACCCCCCCCCCCTTCACACCCCCGCTACATCCAGCTTTTCTCCCTCAGTGTCCTGATTTAGGCTTAGGTTTCACTTTTAAGGTCTGAAAGAATACTAATACATGCACGATTATGATCTGGCCCTGAATTTGCACTTTGAACTGTGTGTCGTTTCATGGCCTCTTCCCTTTTGGCTGAGTTATTTCAGTGTTACAGAAGGAAATGATTCTTGCATTAGTAATATCAGCTTAATAGTGCATGAATTTGGATGTTTCGGCTGAACTCTCGTATGTGCTACGAAGACGACAGTTGTATCTGTGAGTCTGATTTTCTCTCCACATTGTCTTTTGAACTGCAGTGTACTTCCGGTCACTTGGGTGGAGAGTAATAATTGACATGTCGTTATCAAAGCACACCCTGCTTATGTGACTTGTCCTCACACATTGAGGAAGTACAACTGTTCCATTGATGGGACACGGTCGAATGAAAAAATTGCACATACTGTATGTGTGCGTAATATCTCATTACACATAAACTGTAATGTGTCAAGCTATTTTCAATTTATAATTTTTGTATTTTCATTATGGGCTACAGCTCAAAAAAAAAAAAAATCTCAAATGATTAGAGTATTTAATTTCGAGTTTGAGTAAATTACTATTCAAACAGAATATAAAGCATGTGTGTCTTGGTCTAGTACAGTACATGCAACCACAATCATGGGGAAGTTCTGCTGACTTGATGGTTGTTCAGAAGATGATAATTTACACCCTCCGCCAGATATTAATAGAAAGTTGACTGGAAGGGAAAAGTGTGGTAGGAAAAGGTGCACAAGCAACTGCAGTCTTGTACTGCAGATGATCCCCAAGCCCCGGTTCTGGGCCACAAAGAAAAAATTTCGTGGTTAAAATGATGGTTATTTTTCTTTTATTAGTCTTCCAGATCTTATTTTGAAAAACGGCCATTTCCGCCTTCGCCTCACTACCGCACTTGACTCTGGCACTCCATTTCATGCATCAGCGACACAAACTAACCCTTGAAAATTTACTGGAGATCTTTTTCAGGAAGGAACGAGCAAACCATGGGACAGCAGAAGGGTCACAGTCTGTCAGCAAAAAGAAAGCTAAGTTTAAATGAAAATACCAAGATTCCTACCCAAGTTATGGGTTGATCGCAACATTTGATACACAAACTCCACCCCCGCTATGCGAACCGCCACACCTCTACCCAGTCCGTGGAAAAAAAAATTTATGCATGAAACCGGTCCATGGTATGAAAAAGGTTGGGGACCGCTGTTGTACATAATAGGTGATTCAAGAACTTGGGAGAACTTCACAAGGACTGGACTGTTGCTGATGTCAGTGCATCAAGAGCCACCATGTACAGACTTCTTCAGGAAAGGGGCTCCAACTATTGCGTCCCTGATATCAAGCCACTCATGAACCGAGGACGATGTCAGAAAGATCTTACCTGGTCTGACAAACTGGACTGTTGCTCAGTGGTTCAAAGACCTGTTTTCAGATGAAAGTAAAGTTTGCATTTCATTTGGAAATCTTGGACTTAGAGTCTGGAGGAAGTGTGGAGAGGTACAGAATCCAAGGTGTTTGAAGTCCAGTGTGAAGTTTCTGCACCTGTGATGATTTGGTGTGCCTTGTCATCTGCTGGTGTTGGCCCACTGTGTTTTACAAAGTCCAAAGTCAACTCCACTATTTACCTGGAGATTTTAGGGCACTTCATCCTCCTATCTGCTGACGAGCTTTTTTGGAGATGCTACAGTACTGCCAAGTGGTTTGCTGACCGTGATATTACTATGCTCATGTATGTTACTGTTCGTTTCTTGGTAGAGAGTCTATGTATTGTCAAGAGGAAGATGAGAAACAGATGAACTGAGGGACACTATCAAAGGAACCTGGGCTTCAGTAACACCTCTGCGGTGCCACAAGCGATCGCCTTTTAATTGGGCTTAGGAAATATTTATTATTTCTTAACGATAATAATAATTTTAGATGCTGGATTAAGATAAAAAAAAAGGCTTGAACTTTATCACTTTATGTGCGTACATCCTTTTTGAATTAAATTACCAAAAAAAAAGCACCTTTTCACAATATTTCACAGAATAGTTTATCATGAAGACTCACCAGTTGTTCTTCATGCAAATACAATTGCAGATACAGTTCCACAGCCCTCTCTACTTCACCTGTTAATGAAAAGGGATGAACGTTATTGACTTCCATTTCTTTCGCACATTGTCCCTCATTAATCAGGGTGCAGGGAAACGTAGTCATTACAGAAGCGCTTACAGGAGAAATTTGGCATTAACGAAAAACAAATCCACGAATGAAGACTGATACGCACGGCCATTCTATTTGCACAAAAGAATCGGCGCCCTATAAACGGAGGAGTCCAGGCCTACGGTAGCTGATGCTCTGCAGTAACTGGGTTGGATTTAGCACACGTAATGCCTGTGCTGTTTTATTCTCATCTCTCTGTGCGCATGTTCATTTATATTTCGTTGGCGTCAGTAAATATAAGTAGTAAATCAGCATTACGGAAACTTCAAGTTTAGCAATTTTTGGTTTGGCGTATGAAAATATTTAGCTGTCAGCGTTCAAAGAGCTGATTTGAGTGTGTTCGTGAATAACAAAGTCTGTTTTTACCTCATCAGAGAACACTGCCAGTGTGATGTGGAAAGTGATATCATAGTATTATTATCATCCTGTTAATATTCTGAAATAACCAGTATGGTAATTATTTGCATATAGTTGAGAAGATCACTGGGCTGAAATGTAACTATTTTATTTATTTATTTATTTATTTTTTTCTGTGATAAGTAGTATAAGCATTGTCTTGAGTGTTTACTCACACTAGGCGATCTGTACCGTGCCCGAGTGTGTTTCACCCCCGACGTCCAGTTTGTTTGACTGGCATGATCGCGCTCTGGCGTGGTTCACTCGATTGGAAGACGTGGGCTCGGGCCTAGTTATTTGCGCTCGTGCTTGGTACAGTGTCTGTTTTTAAACACGAGTGAATGCATGAATGTCAGGATTGAATAAAGATGTGACAGAGGTTTGTTTTGACACTGAACACCTTTAGAGGTTTGGTAGGTTTGGCATGTCTTAATAGATTTCCAGCCCTGAATTCTGTAATCTGGGAATTATGGGGAATCGTTCGGGTTGTATGACAGTAATATTATGGCTGTGCGTCTGCGTGGAGAGGATTAGAGAGTTCTGTGGGGAAAGGATTTAGATTTTCTTCCAGTCATCATGTGCTAAGGAAGCAGTTCTAACACTCCGGCTCCCGTGTGTGAAGACGGTTATTATTTCATCAGTGAGCGAGAGTAATCGTGTGGTGCTCTACACACAGGAACAGGCACTCGTTAGGGGAAATTATCTATTGATTGGCATTGTCCTTTAGATATAAAAGAACACCTCAGGGGGAAAATGGTGCAATTTTGTGACTGTTTAGTGTGTGTGAGTTAGCTACAAACAAACAAACAAAAAAAAAATCATGCAACAATTTCCTGATATGGACACTGCTCAGTCAGGTATTCAAGATGGGAAATGATTTCTCCTGATGCTGGGATCACTGTGATTTTCTACATCAGACCTGGGCAAACTACGGCCCGCGGTGATTCGAACCCCCTCCGTCGGCTCCACCCCTGTCGGAGATTGTCTGCGACAATATACGATCGGTACCAGGACAAAAACACCCCATGTCTACATGAATGGTCACCTCTTGTCGTATTTGCCAAATCAAAACCTTCTGAAAATGGAGTTGTGACAATGTCGATGTTTCTCAATATTAGATGAGAGAGAGTGCTATTGTACTGAATATCAGTATAGCTTTGAGGCCGTAGCTGATCCCAGCCGCTCTGATATTCAGTACGACTGCACCACGTCGAGTGTGACATTGCTTAAACCACACACTTTATAGTTTGTTGGCTAGCTAGCTAGCTAGCTCCTGTAAAATTGCCATCCCATTTTTCCCTTTTCGTCTTTATGTGTTGAGCTTTGATCATATTCAAATGTTGACATTTCCAGCATGTTTCTTTCCCAACGTCATTCAGTCTTTATACTAGCTGTAGAGAAGATGCTGTCTAGCCACATCATTGGCCACTGTTGGCTAAGAATCCCTATTCCCAGTTGCCTAGCAACAGCGTATAAACCTCAATGGTGAGCGTTTAGATGGTACACGAGATTGTCATGCATCCTTATCCACATACATGAGCTCACTGGTGCCTTTGATTGTTTGATCTTCCTCTGATTAAATGAGGACAAGAGCATGGCCAATTTCTCTCAACTCCCGGCCAGCGACGGTTGCGCCACTCGAGAACCAGATTGACCTTTTGCAGTGAAACAGTTATCAACCTGCGTGCTAGGGTTTTGCAGGACACGCTGATGTTTAATGGCAAAATCTAAAAAAAAAAAAAAATTATGACATGCTTTTATGTACGGGTTCCCATATCAAGCAACATAAAATCATAAGATTTTGCCAAAAAAAGTCTTTTTACCCAATAGTTCATGTTTCTCGGTGTTGGACTAGGTGGTCAAATTAAAAAAAAATATATATTAGCAACGGAAATCAATGTGAATGAAGACATTTATAATTAGATCTCACACCAGATTTTCTCAGTATTGTTGCCGCAGGCTGTACAATCACTGTCCAGGAGACGTAACAGCTTACAGTGAAGACTCACGGGCTATTAACTAATAAACACGATCACGGAAAAAGAGAGAAAGTAAGTAGAGAAGCATAAATCATAATGAGCTGGAATAACTCGCACCGTGGAGTGCACCTGTGTGACAGCTGAACTGATACTGAACTCCATTCTGTTGAAGTTTTTTTTTTTTTTTTTTTCTTCCCCGTAATATGGCCAGTGACGGTTAGATTACACTCTCTGGTGATTTTATTCGTGTGTGAGATTATTGCATTTCTGCGTTTCTAGGATTGTGTTCAGCGTTATTGGTTCGAGTATCTCTGTGCACGTCTCACTTTTCATATGCTCACTTATCTCCACTGAGCTGGAGTTTGTCGTCTGTATTGAAAATGCTGTATATGTTTAAACACACGTAGTAGTAGTAGTACTGACAGTTCTAGTGTTATTAAATAAAGGCATTGTGTATGATGTTTTCAGAAGAAACAGTATACACACGGTTTTAGTAAAAGGAAGCGTTTTCTTTTAAAGAAATCGTCCTGCATTTGTATTTCTGAGGTTATGTTGCTACTGACGGTGCGAGCATGTGTTTCAGTATTCACTCCTATCATGCTAGAAAAGGCAAAAGAGGCAGCAATGTAACGTGTTCATGACAGCAGCCTGTGTTAGAGAGTAAAGAGTTAAGGTTTAGGTACGCTGCTTTTGGACATCGTAGTCGTACAGTACAGAATCTCTCCTCTTATGGTCCTCTTTTCCCTTCCTCTGTTTGCCCATTTGTTTTTGTTTGTTGGAAGCAAATGGCTGCTAATAAATACCAGACACTTAAACATCTTCCCCTTCTGACTCATCGTAGTCTTTTTTCTGAGTTAGACCCACATTTTTACCTCTGCCATGTAGGTAGTTTTTGGTATGGTTTGTTTGACTCTAAGCTGGATTGTGCAAAGTCTATCGGTGTGATTTTCATGAAATTTGGTGGAAGGGTGCAGCATGGACCAAGGAAGAGCGTATTAAATTTGGAAGCGGGTCCGACTTCAGGGACAGCTCAAAGAACTTTCAGTTTCAATAACGTTGCGTCATTGGCGTTTGCAAATGTCATTTGGGCTTGGCAGAAGTCTGGACTCAACAATGCCATACATCTTATAGATGGTGTTAATGTGCAATAGTGACAAAACATCAGCCAGTGTACAAATATGATGACTTCATTGGAAACGTTTCCAGACATAAAAAGTGGTTGCGGTTGCAGATTTGCATATCGGATATTGAATTGAATACTGTCCTTGGCAGAGGCCTTGCTCTCCAGGTGCCCTTAAAGTGTTTTTGGTAGGATGTGTTTAAAGAAGCTCAAAGGTGTTTTTCTCCACCCACTCACAAATGGGCGACTGTAAATCATTGCGCAGACACAAAGATTCAAAGGCTTTTGGTTTAAAAAAAAGAAAAAGAAAAAAAAAAGAAAAGAATTTGAATTGGTGTTTTAAAACGTCAAAGGTGAGGCCACTGTCCGATCATGCTGTCCATCGTGACTAGCCGTGAAGCGGAAACCACCCTGTTTAAGGTATAACAAAACACTGTTGTAGATCTTAGCTATCAAGGCCGTACATTAAATGCGTATTAGAATGGCTTTGGGAATTCAGCCAAAGACATCGATTGACTCCAGTAAATCTGAAGTACTGTTTAAGCAATGAAGTTTGCGTTCATATCTGACACATGCAAATGCATACCTAAAGCTGACCCCGAAGTGCAGTTTGCACAACAATCGCCAATAGCAGGAAGTTAAACAGTCCACAACTGATGCTCTGAGAAATATCAGGGCGACGCTGAGAATGTCAGTGATAAGAGCGGGTGACTAAGATTAATGACGGCTCTGCAGCCCTGACAAGCACTGACATCACTGAGGAGGGCTCTCTCTCTCTCTCTCTCTCTCTCTCTCTCTCTCTCTCTTCCTCTTTCCCTCTCCCCCTCTCTCTCTGTGTGTGCGTGTGCTTCACACCATCGTACACTTATGTATAGAAGCCTGAGCAGTGCAGCATCATGACGTTAGTTGTCTGCGTGTGTAATAGGAAGACACACAAGGCTTGTGTGTGAATGAATAAAGGAGATGAGTGACGAATGTACCATCAGCTCAGCGCTGTTAAAGTTTATAGAGACTGTAGGGCTTAAGCTGTAGGTGTAAACATTTACAGATGAACAGAACACGTATGATACTGTGTAAATCTTAGGCACATGGAATGAAATGATGTAGAGTAAAGATAACTTTAAAGTAATTAAATGCATATCTTACTACATGAAAGAAAAATGTTAACGTGCAGTAAACAGTGATGAACTAAACTAAGTGACTATGACCGTTTGCTTTTTTTTTTTTTTTTTCTTTCTTTCTTCTTCTTAAATAGCAGTCCCAGGTATAATTTGTACTAAGGAAATAAGCTGGTGAGTTCCCCCCCCCC
>JAOVYU010000067.1:7025462-7041146 GCA_025674565.1 Synodontis membranacea
CCTGTTCCTTTGCCCATCATTATGGTGCGTGTTTACGTTCTCAGTGAGAGTTTGTTTGTGTGTGTGTGTGTGTGTGTTTGTGTGTGTGTGTGTGTTTAGCTGGACTATGCCTGGTCTCTGGGGATTGTGTGCTGGATGATGCTGTGGGTTTGATGGTTGTAGTCACTTGGAAGGCTGACATTTTCAGCACCCCAGGGAGCAGTTTGTCTCAGTTTGAGAGAATTGGAGCAATTTTTCAAATGACAATTTCACCTCTGATTAAACTCAGAAACTCCAAGGCACCGTTGGGAGCCGCGCACAGTGCGGCATGCCACTAAACTTCTATTACAGCTTTAACAATGTTTAATCTAAAATGGTTCATGGTCGATAAATGGGGTATCTTTGGTGTAACAAACCTTGTTGCTTTTGGTGTCAGTTTTTAAAATTCATACAGCACATTTTGGTTTGTGAGCATTTAGTAAATGAACTATTTGTTTATTTTTGCTTTATTTTTTTTGTAATTTTCTTCTTCTTCTTCTATTATTATTATTATTATTATAATTTATAAAAATACATTAATGCATTTTTATTTTAATTTGTCAGTTTTTGTTTTTGTTACTCCTAAAAAGAAAAAAAAAGAGGCTTTCAACTTTAGAAGAAAATTCTAAAAAAAAAAACCAAAAAACTCCTCCTTAGAAGCCAAAACCATGTTGTGTTTGAAGTACCTTTTTTCTTAGTCTTGATTATTGCTAAAATAATAATTACAATAGTTAACTGAGGAATAAAAGACTTGATTGAGATTCTGGAAGTCTATGTACCGTAGTTATTTAAAGAAATCAATTGTTTATTGTTATTTGTAACACAGTGCCCTCAACAATTATCGGCACCCATGTAAAGATTAATAAAAAGGTTTTAAAAAAATATTCACCTTTTGGTCAAGTAGCTTCATGTCATACTGTAAAAAAAAAAAAAGAAAGAAAAATTCAACCTTTAATTGAAATAAATTTATTCATAGAAAAACAAATCCCTTATCAAGAAATAATCATTGTCAACAAAAACACACGTGCGATGTTCATTGGCCTTTGGAAATTATTTTACACGCGATGTAAGTGAAGCATGCTTCCCATATGGATGTTACATTTTTTAGTTGATTGGAGTGTGTCTGATTAACTGGGGTACAAATATGTGGTGAGACAGAGACAATCAACATGAGAAGGTTAAAGAAAACACCAAAAACAAATGAGTGAGAAATGTGTTGAACTTCACAAGTCAGGGAATGGGTATAAAAAGAAAATAGCTACAAGCATGAAAATGCCCATTTCTACTGTTAGGGAAATAATAAACAAAAGTTGACATCAACTGGATCTGCTGTAAACTTGCATGGAAGAGGAAGTTTATTTTGCCCCAACGTACGGTGAGGAGGATAAGAGAGCCAAAAAAACCCAAGGACCGTTGTTGGTGAATTATAAGAAAATGTAATATCTGGGGGTTACCACGTCTCCAAAACCACACCATCAGATGCCACGTCCATGCCAACAAATTATTTGTAAGGTATGCCAAATAAAAGCCTATTATTTGTCAGTTAACCCCAAACGTCAGCTCCTGGAGTTTGAGAAACGCTACTACAACTGACTGGAACAATGTTCTTTGGCCTGATGAAACAAAAATGGAGAATGACTGTAATTAACCTTACAGCTGTGGGGCTGTTTTTATTCCAAATGCCCTGGACTCCTTGCTAAGGTACATGGCATCATGGACTCCATGAAATACCAGGACGTTTTAAATCAAACTCTGGCTGCCTCTTTATGCAGGACAATGATCCTGATATTCAAATCAGTACAAAAACGCTTAACTGAAAACAGCTTAACTGAAACGCTTAACCGTCTCAGTCCACTGACCAGAACCCCATTGAAAACCTGTGGGGTGAGCTGAAGAGGAGAGAACGCAAGAGAGGGCCAAGGACCCTGGATGATGTGGAGAGATTCTGTAAAGAAGAATAGTCTCAGATGCCCTGCTCTATATCCTCCAACCTTATAAAATCTGATAGGGGAAAACTGCTTTATTGCTTTTAGTGCTGTTTTACTGGCAAAGGGAGGTTGTACAAAGTATTAAATGCAGGGGTGCCAGTAATTGTGGCACATGTGTATTTGTTGAAAATAATTATTTCTTGATGAGGGATTTGTTTTTCTCTGAATAACTGTATTTCAGTTAAAGCTTGTTTTTTTTCCCCCCCGTCAATTATTTTTTTCAGTGTGAGAAGAAGCGACTTTGCCATTTTTTTTTACTAATATTTACACGTTGTTCCAATAATTGTGGAGGGCACCATATATGTTCGTGGTTAAAATGAAACTGAATTAAATTGGATTGTCTTAGAGAGAACGCATGTGGCCGGTGAAGAGGGGGGGGGGGGGGAAGCCCTGAAAAAACCCACCATCAACCAGAGTATTTTAGACCCACCATGTGTCCTCTCGGGCGTGTGATGTCTCTGTGGCTGCATCTATTAAGCCACTCTACTGTGTCACCTTGCAGTGGACAGGGTGCCAAAATATCCTGTGTCATCCAGTCCTCTACCCAGGAATGTGGCCAGCCAGCCTCAAAACACAAATTAATCCTTGAATCATGAACTGTCTGTGTGTAGCCGGTTGTTGGCTTCTGCCACGCTGCCAGCTCCAATTTTACAGCAGAAGTCTCACTGAGGAGCTTGGCCATCTCTCTCTCTCTCTGTGTGTAATATTCATCTTCCTCATCCTTCATCTCTCGCTCTCTCTCTCTTTCTCGCTGACTGATGGCTCTGCTTTTGTCTCTGTGCACTAGCTGGCTGTGTGGATTTATGAAGCAGGGACGTGGGAGGGTTGTGGTCTGCTGAATGTAAATTTGAGCTTGTTGTGTCGCTCTGATGTATTTAAGTCTAGCGACCGGGACAGAGCTATAAATCTGCTCCTCCGTTTATGCTAATTCTGGCCCCTTCACCCACTCACACCCTCGTGTTTGAGCGTAGCTAATGTCATTTTTTGACACAGCTCGTGGATTTTTTTTTTTTATGCCTAGCTGTTATGTGTTATCCTTTCGTTGGGCTTCTTCATGGCTCGACAGTGTAAAGAAAAAATGTAATATTTAAATACGAACTGTCTGTTCATAGCTGAATGCAGCCACGGCCTAACTATCACATTTTTGAATTTGGCTAAAGCTAGCTAAGGTGCTAATATTAAACGTTTACTTATTTATTTATATTTATTTACACACTGGCTTACTTACTGACATACTGCCTTATTTATTGACTTGCGTATACTGACTTGTTTACTGATATGCTGGATTGCTAGATTACTTATTGACTGACTTGCTGGATTATTTACATATTGACTTACTGGCGTCTTTGGTGGTTAATGCTTAATGGTTTACTGACTTCCTGTCCTAATTACTGGCTTACTTACTGACTGACTTGATGGGTTACTGTATGACTTAATGGTTTGCTTACGGAGTTCCTTGCTTACTGGCTTTCTAACTTGCTGACTTGCTGAGATACTGACTTACTGAATTGCTTACTTACTGACTGGTCTTACTGGCTTTCTTACTGGTTTGGTTACGGACTTACTCTTTTACTGGATTTCTTACTAGTTCACTTACTGACTTACTGGCAATAATAATGACTTGGTTATTGGCTTACTTACCCACTGTTCTTAATTTCTTACTTACGGAGATGCTGGATTCCTTACTGGCTTAATTACTGACTTAGTAACTTATTGGCTTGCGTACTGACTTACTGACATACTGGCTTACTCACTGACTGACTGACTGATTTACTGGCTTGCTTACAAACTTACTGTTTTGTTGGATTTTGTACTGGTTTACTTGTTGACTTACTGGTTTACTGACTTGGCCACTGGCTTACTTTTAGAGTTACTGGTTTTCTTACTGGCTTGATACTGACTTACTGGCTTACACTCTTCACAGATTTCATGCTGGTTAACATTCTGGCAACTTATTGACTTACTGGCTTGCTCACCAGCTTACTTATTCCGTACCATTTTTAGTGATTAAATTATAACAAAACATAAATATTTCAAAAGCATACAGCGTTTGTCAAGTAGTTACAGAGTAATGAAATGGACTGTGGGTAATTTTTATGGTGATGTGTAAGTTAATGGCCTTTGAACAAAATGTATTTGCGATTTTCTAAAATAATGCAGAGTTAGTCTTCAAAGTAATATTCTATGACTTTCCTTAGATTCTATGGCTTTCTGCAATTTGTCTGCCACAAAATGAATACCGTTGCAATAGAAGGATTTGGGTTTGAGGAAATGAATTCATCTGTGCGGTTTCATATATCCTCAATATCATCGTTTTTTTTTTACATTTTGGCCAGAGTGTGTATGTTGCAGTGATGTAAAGCGGAAATCCTTTGGTGCTCTGTCCGGTGTGTAGGCTGGATGTGGTAAATTTCCCATCCAAGGCTTAAACTGAATCTTTCCCGTTGCCTTCAGCTGCCTTAAAACAGAGGAATGATCCAAATTCAAACGTCTTGCAAACTCTCGAGTCAGTTGTGTCGTATTTTCGTCCAAGTTTCTGCAGCTGCTTGTCTTCCGTTTGCTTTGGTGTACCACTTCTTGGCTCATCGTCTAGCTCGAATTCACCTTTTCACAACAGCAAACCAGTTCTTGACCACAGAAAGTGGCATTGACATAAACTTTCCAAATTTTCGTCTCTTGCTTCCGTTGAGTTTTTTCCTCTGATTAAGAATAGAGAGCAATGATGAATATGAATCTTGCTGGGCTCCATGCTCGATTGATAATCTCCTTAAAACACATGCTTTTTAGGCGGGTTTTGATTAATAATTAAATATATTTACTAGGACCATGAACTTATGCAGCACCCTAGTAAATGACTACATTCACATTTTTATATTCATGCTTGCTTTGGGGTTACCATGCCTTAATTATGTCCTGAAATAGCCATGGCAGCCATTGTTCTGCTTGTGTGGGTTCTGTACTGCCGCATCACAACATGCTGTATTTGGTGCCATGTTAGCCTTGTCATTTACATCCATTTAGGTATCCAGTTTCTTATTACATGCTGTAGACATGTGTTCAGTGTTAGTTTTGCAGTCTTGGTTTCCCTTTGCCAAAAATAGTTTACGAGCCTTTGATTCTAAAGTATGTTGGAAAGCCTTCACTCATACAGCCGGGCTCTTAAAAGCTTAGCATTGTCCCTATAGACCTACTACTGATACAGTCAGTCCTGTCTGTGCTGCCTATACACAGAGCTCTCATGGTACAATACTAATGTGTGTGTGTTTGTCTTTCTTTTTGCTCATGCAGGCAAAGACAAGTCAGAGAAGATCTTTGCCTTGTCTTTTGTGAAGCTGATGAGATATGACGGCACAACACTCAGGGATGGAGAACACGATCTTATCGTCTACAAGGTAACTTGCACGCCCTCTCTCTCTCTCTCTCTCTCTCTCTCTCTCTCTCTCTCTCTCTCTCTCTCTCTCTGTCACTCATTCACTCACTGACTCATACACATACGCACACACACACACACACACACATACAGACTGGTATTTCTGTTTGTTCACACACTTGGTGACGTGAGCGGCGTATTGAGTCTGCCAGTCGTGATCATGCTGACCTAATGCTGTTTAGCCCTTGACCCTGTAATCATTAAACAATTAAGCTTTTTAGGCCCTTCTCTTCTGCATCTATGCATATCAAATGTCAGAATTATGCTGAGCCTGACCTGGGCATATCCCTATTGAGTTATGCTAATCGTTTGTGAAGACGCGCGCTCATCTGATCAGTGTTAAATCTCCTCCCCTCATCTGCCTCATCTCATCTGTAGCAAAGTCTTCAGTCTCCTTCAGATTAGGCCATTTTTATTAAAGACAGTGAGATGTAATTAGCATGTAACCGGGTTTTACCTGTTCCTAGTGGTGTAATGCATCATGAGACCAGTCAGGAATAACTCACTATTATAGTTACAAGAAGAAAAAAATAAAACATTTTCAACATGAATATTGGTTCTACAGCGCTGCTAATTGCAAACTGACATAAGGGTACAAGTTAGTTCCTGATAATAATGCACTTAATAATAGTTCCTGTTAGTAATGCACCTGTTAATATATGCACATAAATGCACAATGCTTAAATCTGATTGGTGTGCAATTTCCTATAACTGCATAGATAGGGCAGTAGTTCTGTCTAGAAAATAAAGGAGAGGTTTATAATAGTGCACGTGGTACCATCAGATACACATCTACTTTTATACGGTAGATGCTCAACATAAAAAACAAACAAACAAAGTAACCCTTTTAATCATTGATTTTATGACTTATTTTAGGAAATACTTCTTTAACATTTATATATGGAGTCTTTGTTGTAAGTTTGTTAGAGTCTTTGTAAAGTTTCCTAGCATGGGAAAGACTTTGTAGAGAGAGAGCAAGGGAGAGAGAGAGAGAGAGAGAGAGAGAGAGAGAGGGAGAGAGAGAGCTGTATTGCAGCTATAATGTAGATGATAAAATAAATTAACTAGTCTCTCAGACTTTCCACAACATTAAATTTTTACTATAAAAATAAGCACTTGATAAAATAATAATAATTGTTAGCAGATTGCTGGGGTATAAGCTGAGTAGCACCCGCCACGCTGTTTTGTAATATGAAAATAATGCATTTCAGATTTCACACAGCTTGTGCGTTGTGCCCCATCACACCACCTCGACGTGCATTATTTTGTATAACAATAATAATTACTAATTATTAATAATTATTAGCAGTTATAAACAGCAGTTTCCTCACCAGCCTGTTTCAGTTTTGAAATTCCAGCACTGGCAAGGCTTCTAATTTAATCCTGCTTTATTATTATTTAGCTGCCATGAAATAGCCGTAGCCGCTGACATGGCTTTAAATAAATAAAATTATTATTTAGCTATTATTAGTATTATATTAGTTATTATTATTTTTTTTTTGTACTTGCTTACATGACATTTTTTCTAGCATCCTGTGGGATTCCATACTGACGAACGCCTCTAGTCTCAACCCAGATGCCATGCGAACCTTTCTAGCATCTGGAAAGGTTGCTAGAAAGATGAGGGTTACAACCCTAATCTTTACCATCCAAAATCTTGAAATTATCGTTATATAACATTCTGGCTGTATCCCCCCACCTCTACTTCCTTCTCACATATTTCTCGAGCATTATTGTAGCGCAAACCTGAGTCCACCTGCTGAAATTAGCTACGGGAGTTTTGTGTGTGTGTTTGCGTATGCGTGTGTTTATTTCGCTGTGCTGTCTTTTTCAGGCTGAGGCTAAGAAGCTGGAAGACTCGTCTCTCTATCTGAGCCTGCCAGCCACCAAGCCCGAGCTGGAGGAGAAAGGCCACTTCCCCACAGGCAAGAGCTCACAGAGTCTGGGCAACTGTACCATCAGCAAGGACTCCTTCCAGATTGCTACTCTGGTGTGTTCCACCAAGCTCACGCAGAACGGTGAGACACACGCATACACACACAGCCTCTACTCAGGCTGGAGGGCTTTTCTTCATGCCTGCATAAAAAAAACAAAACAAAAAAAAAAAAAAAACGATCCTTCTTCATTCTCCCGTTCCTCTCCTTTCTCAATCTATCATTCATTCTGCCTAGTGAGGGATTGTTTTCTTTATCTTGACTGTCTTTTCCTATTTACGTTCCCTCTCACTCCTCCTCCCTCCTTTTCCATTCCCTCTATTTATCACTCCCTCTTTTCAGTAAGAGTAATCAGCCTGGGGCTGTGGGGAGGAAACGCAGACAGAGTGAGGCAGCGAGAATGGGACAGGAATGCAAAAGACGAGAGAAGGGTGAGGAGGGGGATCCTTTGCCGCTGTCACTCTCGCTGCGTACGCCTTATTTCCCCTGCTAAAGAAACCCAAGGCTTATTAAATACAGGAGAATCCCTTTCTGCAAACCTGGGACCTGGAGAGCGGGGTGTGCGGGGCGTGCTGATTTTTACACGCACAGACAGGAAGCAGGCAGCAGCTCATTAGGACAGGGCAGGACAGAGATTTGGCCCGAGTGTCTCCTTGGCTGCAGAAACGCATGCGCTAGTAGCCTAGTGTTCTGCACAGGATGATAAAGCAACATGACACAAAACAACTAAAACTGATTTTACAGCTGTTTAGTGAAGGTGTAGATCAGCGGTCCCCAACCTTTCTTGTACCACGGACCGGTTTCTTGCATGAAAATGTTTCCGCGGACCGGGTAGGGGCGCGGGGGTTCGCATAGCGGGTGTGGAGCTTGTGTATCACCTGTTGCGATGAACCCATAACTCGGGTAGGAATCTTGGTATTTTCATTTAAATGCAGCTTTCTTTTTGCTGGCAGTCCCATTCTGGCCCTTCTGCAGTCCCATCGTTTGCTCGTTCCTTCCTGAAAAAGCTCTCCAGTGAATTTTGTTTTTGGCTTATTTTTTCCAAGGGTTAGCTTGTGTGGCTGATGCTTGAAACGGCGTTCCAGGCGTGTCACGGGCGGTAGTGAGGCGAGGGCGGAAACAGTCGCTTTTCAAAATAAGACCTGTGAAAGAAAAATAACCATCATTTTAACCACTAAAATTTTTCTTTTTGGGCCCCGGTACCAAATGATCCACGGACCGGTACCGGTCTTATACCGGGGGTTGGGTATAAGCAACATTTTATGTCTCCGCTACTCGGTAGTAGAGGCATCATGTCTTTGTCCTGCCTGTGTTTTGTCCATCAGAGATTCTCTTTAGAACGATATTTCAAGAACTAATCGTCAGACATTTGAAGGATTTATATCGAATCTTCATCGTAACCCAGAGATGAGCTGATGAGATTTTAGATTTCAGAAGGTCACAGCAAGGTTAAAGCTCTGAAACATCTGAGCTTCCTTTCTGCTTGATGTGTATTATAAGGGTAGTTCAGGAATACACATTGGTAACAAGAGGGGCTTGTTGGCGTCCCTGCTGGATGTCATGTTCTATGTATTGTAGCTGTTATAATGTAAGTGATGACAGGAACTAAGATGTACTGATGTTACACAAAAATAAAGGTAGCAGTGTTCAATGATAACTATAATGGTTCTTTAATAAATAAAAAATGTAATCAGTGTCATGTTGAGGATAATAATCAACAGGAAGGTGGTAACAGTGACTCAGCTTTACGTCAGGCCACATTACACCTCCCCAAGTGTTTCATTCTATATATTTATCTAGAGAAGGTGAAAAAGATGACGTACTATCATATTTAGATTTGGTTTCATTTAATTACCCACAGTGATGTTTTTTAAATCACAGATGTTCAGCTCGATTCTTGAGTCTGAAGGATTTACGTGAAATCTAACGTTCATAATGGTCATGTTGATAAATATAATTTGATGGACCTGCGTTAGGCATGAAAGGGCGAGTTCATACTTGGCCCAGCTGTGAGTTCATATCCTGGATTGATTCTGTGTTCATCACAGGTTTGTATAAACTTAATGTATTTGACACATCGTCCATGGAGCAGTGGTCACCGAGTTCTCTCAACATCAAGCCCAAACCCTTGTCTTTGCTCAGATCTCCGGCCTGCAGTCAGGTATGAAACTGCTTTTTCACACCTTGAACCTCGAGGTCAAAGATGAGTGTGGTCCGGAAAAAAGCAGATCCATGTATCTAAAACATTGACATGGATTTATTCCGATAGCCTTAATAGTGACTGCAGTATTATCCAGATCTCTGCAGTGCTTCAACACGGAGGTGCATATAAAGGTGGTGAAGGAGAGTCCAGGCACAGTGTGCGCAGGGAAGGAGGAAGTATAGATCATTACAGTCTGATCACACACTGAATGCAGTAAAAGTCAGTGCTGCTCTGCTGCAATCCTTTCCCTCCTGCTCCTCCTCTCTTTTTTCATGTCTTTTTCCTCCTCTCACTCTTGATTTTTTTTTTTCCCCTTTACTCTGTGACGCCTGTTCTCCCGGACGAATCATGTGTTCCATGCCCGCGGATTGAAAATTTGCAGAGTTACAATCCCGCAGCGTATCCCATGTTCTCCATGTGATGGCAGTCAGGATTCCCCGTCTACTTCCAAATGTGTGCCGCAGCACATTTCCTACCTACGCACTGATTAGCACGACGCTAATGATCTGCGGCTGTGGCGGCCTGCTGGGTTATATGACCCCAGAGTCAGAGCCCTAGTCTACACGGCGTTTTAATGAAGAGAAGGGCCGTGCATGCCACCCGCGGTAATGAGGTCATGGAGGACTTTGCTGATGACTTTTACCACGCCACATCGTCAGCCGCATGCATAAACATGCAGGATCGCAGATGACCAAGGTTTTTTTTTTTTTTTTGGCTCCTGAAGCTGCATTGATCATCATTTCATCCTAACAAAGGGTCATGCTGTGTCGTGGATGTGCTGAGCGCATCAAGCAGAGCACATCTCAGAGTATTACACACACACCCACATATTAGCATGTTGGGCTGGAGCGCCCTGCTGCTTAAGCTGCACTATGCCTGGGGTTTTTCTGTGCCGGTAGTGCAGGTGAAAATCAATGCAGCCTGCAGGAGAGCATATGGGTTTTGGGTGTAGGTGCCTGCTTGCCATGTTAATATCTTGAGTGCATAATATCAAAAAGCTGGAGGGAGAACGAGAGCCGGCATTGAGCTTTTGTTAAAAAAAAAAAAAAATCAGGTCATTTCTGCCACCGCTAATGCAGCTTCCAAATGAAGACTGACAGAAAGACAGCGCCCAGTTAGCGGTTTCCTGACCGCTAATTTTCATTCTCACTTTCTTGCCGTGCCCTGCTTCTTCATTGTCGCTCACGCAAACTTTCAGCAGGTTCGCTCTATGCTGTTCTGTATGGTTCGTCTGTGTGTTTCTCTTCGCATAGGTTGAAAGTTTACAGTTATAAAGTACTGTCCAACTTATTGGACATAAGCAAGCAATTTTATCAATATTATTTACACCAAATATATGTGCGAAAGTTTCCACCTCGTTATACAAATGTTTATTTTATATAGTGCCTTTTTCACAAACTGCTGGAATCAGAACAACAGAACGCAAGAAGCAAATAACTAACGAATTATCATTATGTACGAACATCATATAAAAAAAAAAAAGTAAACGATTGTCATAGACATCACATGCAAACATTCTGTACAACAAAATCATGGATCACATAAGTAATGCACATACAATAATATGTATAAGTAATACACGTACAATAATAATAATATATACTGTAAGTAATACACATACAAACATTGCACATACATTAAAACATTTTGTACAACAAATAACCATTACACACATTCATTTTATTAAGCAGCCACACTTATAACATATTATGCAGCAGGTAAACGATCTTCACACAAACATCAAATAATTACACGCAAATATCTTCAACAAATAATCGTCACATTTAAAAATAATGCAAGACCTGATGGAGGTAAGAAGCTTTAGTGTTTTCTGAAGATGACCACAAAGGTTCAGGTTTTTATTTTTATTTATTTAATTTTCATTCATAAATGTTTTTTTTTTTTCACTGATAGTGACCCAGTATCCACATCGAAAACATGGCATTTCAATTTGCCTTCATGATTAAATACAGTTTTTAAGCCAAAGTACAAAATGTCTGTTTTAATATATATAATATATACTCACACTATACTCACTTCTAGGATAAGGGGCTTCAAGCATCTTTCCCTCAACTGTAGCTAGTTTTCCAGTCCGTACACAAGAAAAGCAGTGTGATGCTGCCACCACCATGCTTCACTGTGATATAGAGGATACTCTCAGAGTGATGAGCGTTGTTGGGTTTCAACCAAATGTAGATACCATAAGGAACACAACCTTAACAAAGATGTGTAAAAAGTCAAATTTCCTTGTTAAGCACTTTACTTTGAAGAAGTCACAACTGCTTTGAAAGAATTGGCAGTTGATAATTGGACAGTGTACTGAGGCAAAACGGCGAAATGAATAAATGTTGACTATGCATTAATAGGGTTATGATGAATAACGAAATCTCAGCGCGTTTCTATCTTGGCAGACGTGGATAGGTCCGTGTGAATGTCTGAAGCTGTGAGCCTTAATTTGATTCAGCGCCCCATGGAGCGGACCTCCCTCTTGCCCTATAAGCGTTTGAGACTTCAAACCAAAGTACGCTGGTGTATTCTGCTTCACCTTGCTTTTCGCTTCTGTAGATTTATGCTCCTCTGGCCTAATGCTGTGGCGAGCAGTAAATGTCAGTCCCTCCTGCCGTCACAGAGCAGGCTATATGTGCCATGGTGGATGGTTGTGAAGGTCCTCATGGGGGCTTTGGAATCGATTAAAAAGTCCTAATCCGTACAGATATTACTTTTTACTGCTCAGGGCACACTTAGCTTGAGGTGGAGAGTGTTTCTGGGAAAGATTACATATTTGTAAAGCCATGTTCCCCAGAGCTGTTAAGGGCAGTTTTAGCCTTGGAAGACGGCATGCTGTGCCAGGTGTATTTGACTTAAAGAATTCATCATCCAATCATAAAGTCTTTTGATTAAGCGAGCAAAAAACACAAACTAGCAGGCAAAAATAAAACTTGTGTCATTCCGTAGCCATCCTGGTCTGAAAATTTCCACTAGTACACTAAATTCTAGGGAGGTGACTTCTTGAAAAAATAATATATAAAAAACAAGATGGATGGGATTCCATTTCGACAGAGAAAAGTTGCATGCTTCACAGTTTGTAGAGGTTGAAACCTTGGTTAAGATGTACGCATATCTGTAAGACAGGTGCAAGATGGATGTCTGAGTAACATGTCGAAACACTTTACGGTATCTTTGTGCTATTTGGGAGCTTAGCTACCTCTAAAAAAGTAGAATGAGCATCACATCGAACACTCTCTCTCTCTCTCTCTCTCTCTCTCTCTCTCGCTCTCTCTCGATCAGTTAAAACAATGTGAACACATTTGGCCTTGATTTTTACTGTTACTGCGATATGTTGGAGCTGAATTGGTTATAAATCTTTAAGCGACTCTTTTTTTCCCCCCTTCCACCACACATAAATTTGATTATATGTAGTACATGATTGAGTCACGTTCCTCTCAAAACGTGTCCTTGTTGCCTCATATAGGTTAATTCCATTGACATTGATCGTAGTTGCTTTCCCTTGATCCGGGTGACTGCCCTTACCCGCGTTGCGTGCTTCAAAGGTTTAGTTAAAGCTCCACAAATGACCCTGAGAACCCTAAACCCGTCACAGTCATTTGGCAGGCAGGCACAAACAAAAAGCGGGCTGGGGATGTTCAGCAATTACACCAGCCATAAAATAATGTCCTTGAGAGCTATAGTTATGATGCTGTATGGCAGCCAATAGGTGCTATTACTAACCGTTATAGATGTGGGATCCTTTATTACAAGCTTTCTTAAATGCAGTCCTGGGGTCCACTGAACTTAACAGTTTCGAGGTTTCCCTGCTTGCAGCATATGAAGGGTTCAACGATGGGACGAAGAGCTGATCTAACGGTGCTGGGAGTTCCTGTATCCCTAAAGTCGCCCCACATCCACTACCTATTATGTATTTTGTAGACCAGGTTGAAAGCACAGTGGAGCTTAATCAGTGCAAACAGGAGGTATTCAGAGTAGGTACGGATTGAAATGATGTACCTTGGAGAGAATGTACTTTTGCTGGTAGTGAAACTGGGAGTAGGGAACATTGTTATGCAGATCTCTTGTGAATCGGCAAATCCTGTTGCATTACATGGTCGAATGCTCGACACCCTAGTTAATTGTAAGCTACATGTAATGAATCTTAATTAAATAGCTCCATCCATGCTTAATATATAGAGGAGAAGTGAGACCAGGTTATACCTCATGCTTCAGATGTTTTTCTGTGTTTTTCACAGATGTTTCAAAGGTAAGAGGAAGCTACTAAACACACTCTCGGAAATAGAGATACCAAATTTTTCCGTGTCCCTGGCATAGTACCATCAAGGATACATCTTTTCTAGGTTTAGTATCTTTATCTTACACTGGAGGATGCATGTTGTGAGAAAAGCGGCCCTAAAGGTCCAGCAATGTACCTTAAGTTTGTTTTTAAAGTTGTACTGTATTCTAGTGTCCAGGTGAGTGGTGCCTATTACAGCCACAAAAGAAGTACCCTTGATGGAACCCTCCCAGCGACAAGAAAAAGAACAGCAGAACATTTGTTTCCAGGAGTATAACAATATGGGCTCATTTATTTTCAATGTCACGCAGTACTTTTTTGCACACCCTGTGTGGGTGCTTCTGTACTCGTGTGAAAAATTGCCAGTCCTTTGAAAACGTCCTCGTGTCCTTGTGCAGCTGCAGTTGTGAAGAACGTCGAATGCCTAATGAACATCGTGCCTTGAACGAAGGCTCGCGTCGTAAAGAATTAAAGCTGGACTTGACACTCACTTGAATGTGCTCTTTTAATCACGTCACTAGACTGTACATCTAAAAGCAGTGATTAATGAAATTGATCATAATGGTTACTCGCTTGATATCTGTCTGGCTGTGTATCAAAATGGCATTTGTTTTACCATTTGGTATGTGGGTATTTGTAAGGTAGCAACAATAGCGATTAACACAATGACTAATCAAAGCCTCATTAGAGAGACCTCCATTTCTAAAATCTAAAATGTTTACCCCTAATTTTGTCCCTGGCATTCTTGCTTAATGTGTCATATTTTAGGGAAAAAAAAAAAAGAGTATCAGTTTTCCACTCTTCGTATTTTTTTTTTGGTAGTTCCAAAGAAGATTCATCATGTGGGTATTAATTGTACACAACATCTCGCTGAATTTCCTAATGTGACCACTAGAAGTAGGCAAGTATGAATGACATAATATATCTGTTTTTCTTTTTTCTTTCTTTCTTTCTTTCTTTCTTTCTTTTTTTTTTAGTGGACCTGCTTGGTTTGCTGAAATGGCGCTCGAACACCAGCCTGCTCCAGCAGAACCTGCGCCAGCTAATGAAGGTGGACGGAGGAGAGGTGGTCAAGGTGTGTATGCCGTTTCTGAGACCTCATCGCTGAAGATTTATGACTAGGTTTACTGATCTAGTCCATTGGCCGAGGTTCTAATGTAATTCAGGCTTTATATTTAGCAGGACTTGCAATGTAATGATGTATAAAATACGAAGCGCCCATAAAACATTTCCATTTCAGTGATGGCATTAAGCATATTAATGCTGTCACTCTGAAAAGCCCTTTTATGTGTGTTATTGATCAGCATTTCCACTGGGCATTTCTAATGGAAGTACTGCAGCTGAAAGTTTATTCTTAGATAAAAGAGCTAACCTTGGACTTAAATATCATCACAAGACGATCCCGCCATTTGCAATATCTAATCCATACTTTTTCTTCAGTGCATTGTAAATTTAACACGATTTAGGTTCTAAGCACGTCACGCACTGGCTCTCATTCTTCCCGTCTCATCCCACCTGGGTCTCTGGAGAATCGTTTGAACCTCTAGTAGTGCAGAAGGAAAGAGGCCAAAATCTGATTTCTTTCTTGTTCTCAGAGCAGCTTTGGATGTTTTAAGTTCATTTGTTTCAGCATTGTTCTGGTACAAGTCTAGACAGGACGACTATGGCTGGGTTTAGCAAATAGAAAAGAAAAACCTTCAGTAGTAAACAGAATGAAATAAAAATGCAGGAGTAACACCTTGCCCCTGGAGCAATTTATATATCTCTATCTATCTATCTATCTATCTATCTATCTATATCTATATCTATATATCTATATCTATATC
>JAOVYU010000067.1:7050672-7063710 GCA_025674565.1 Synodontis membranacea
GTTATTGCTTGGAAGAATGATTAAATTAAAATAGTTTTTGAACCAACACATCCTAAAGACTTGATTTTTTTTTCACCACACAAATGTCAGAAAATTAGAGTTCCTGCACTTATTTTTTCCCACTTCAAGCACTGCTAACAGGGACTTTGTACTCAGGGACATTGTCTTCAAATAAATAGACTTTAATACGAAGTTGGTTGCCCCTTTGCATCTATAACAGCTTCCACACTTCTTGGAATGTTTTCCACAAGATTTGGACCTCAGGCACTGTTGTTAGACGAGAAGGCCTGGCTCGCAATCTCCTTTCCAGTTCATCCCAAAGGTGTTTTATGGGGTTGAGCTCAGGGCTCTGTGTGGACCAGTCAAGGTCTTCCACACCGAACTCATCCAACCATGTCTTTGTGGACCTTGCTTTGTGCACTGGAGCACAGTCATGCTGGAAGAGAAAAGGGCCTTTAAATAAAAAACAGCTCCAGACCATTATCCCTCAACAGAACTTCACAGTTGACATAATGCAGTCAGGCAGGTAACGTTCTCCCAGCATCTGCCAAACCTATACTCCTCCACAGAGTTGGAGGCATAGGGTTGTCAAAAATGTCTTAGTTAAGATTCCCCTTCACTGGAAGTAAGGGGCATAATCCCAACCCTGAAAAAAACAGCTCCAGACCATTATCCCTCAACAGAAATTCACAGTTGACACAATGCAGTCAGGAAGGTAACGATCTCCCAGCATCTGACTGCCAAACAGAAAAGTGTGATTCGTCACTCCGTAGAACACGTTTCCGCTGCTCCATGGTCCAGTGGGGTTGTGCTTTAAACCACTCCATCTGATGCTGAGCATTGGACTTGGCGATGTTAGGCTTGTATGCAGCTGCTCGGCCATTGGTAACCCATTCCATGAGGCTCATGACGCACAATTTTTGTGCTTTCATTAATACCAGTGGAACTTTGGAATGCTTTAGCTATGGAATCAGCAGAACATTGACGACTTTTATGCACCACGGACCTTAGTACTCATTAACCAGTTCTGTGATTTTACGTGGTTTTCTGCTTCATGGCCGAGTTGCTGTTGCTCCTAAACGCTTCCAATTACCAATGATACCACTTACAGTAGACCATGGAATATTCAGCAGGGATGAAAATTCAGGAACTGTCTTATTGCAAACGTGGCATCCTATCACAGTACCACACTTGAAGTGACACAGTTCTTCAGAACAACCCATTTTGTCTCACAAATGTTTGTAAATGGAGACAGCATGGCTAGGTGCTTGATTTTATACACCTGTTGCAATGGGTCTGATCGAAACACCCGAATTCCATAATTAAGAGGTGTCCCAATACTTTTGTCCGTATAGTGTATTTATAAATGAAGTTTATTTATTTGTATATTAATTTATTTAGAAGTAGATTAATAATAAGCTATTAAAGTGACACCAATTTACCAAGTAAGAATTACCAAAAGAAGGAGAATATTGTAGAAGATTTGTAAAATGAAATGAACTAAAGTAAGGCAGTAATGATCAGTAAGGTCTGTGTTCTTCAAAAATCACTTTGATTAAATAATTCAGTCTTCGGCTCTGGGCTGCCCCCCGTCACCATCGATCCTGCCTGAAATCGCTCCACTGACATCCCGAGAGAGGTGATTATCTTCAGCATTTTAATAAGAGAAAGACTAATGGACTATATCCCAGATCCTGCCCATATTTTAATAAATATATGTGTGTTTCTCTTCTGGAGCATTGTTTTGAATGTAACGCTGGTGCTCAGGTTATATTAATATGCTGTATTAGAATACTGTGCATACACACACACACACACACACACACACACCACACACACACACACAGACTAGACTGTCATCTGAGGACAGGGATGCCACCAGCTGGTATTTATCCCAAAGGTTTTGTTTATCACACAGCTTAAACAACCATGTATATGTGTTTTCATCCATAGGCTGTATGAGAATAAAGGAGAATCAGACTTCATGGAGTCAGTGAGGAATCTCTTCACTTCATTCAGCATCATGATGAACAGTGACGCTGAGAGCACCAGCATGGTCAAGGTACACGAGCACACAGTCACTTTCCGATGACGCGTATCACTCAAATGTCTGCTATGATGTAACGCTCATTTGCTAGGGCAACTCCGAGAATTTCTACAGATTGAACTCTTCCATACAGCCTGATGTCGGGTCTTTAAGTAAGACAATCTCGTGCCTTAAAAACGTCTCAGTTTTAAGCTATTGCCATCAAAAACGTTTTGACGTACTTCAGGTTAGGACTGTGATCTGTGACTGTGGCATTGATATCATCATAAAATAACGAGGTGCTTTTCTTAGTTACAGTGCTAGTGTTATAGTTACTGTACCACATATGAATGATTATAATTGTAATGATATTGATATTATTTAGTTTTTCTCTTGTCTCTCATTCGGTGCTTTATTAAACGAAACCTAGCCAAGCCAGATTAACATGATGTTGTTTTCAGGTATCACAATTTGATATTTTTTTGCCAACTGTTACTTCAAATAAGGGAAAAAAAATGTTTTACCGAAATAAATCCAATGTTTCATCACGTTATCTAATACCAGTTCACGTCGATGAAACAGCAGACCCAAAGCAGGATTAAAGGTTTGGCAGAAAATCAAATCAGCAGTCGATTAGACATGTCCAGTGTTTTAGAGCTAGAAGGCCAATGGTCATTATATATGTTGCATATTGAATCCATATATTGAATGCACACCTTCTCATTCAGTGGTTTTCTTTATTTGTATTATTTATAAAACTAAAGAAAACCATTGAATGAGAAGGTGTGTCCAGACTTTTGACTGGTAGTGTTTATCTAAACTCATAGTTGTACAAATAGGGCTACATATTCTATAATATGATTTAATCTAATCTGAGTGTGACGTTATCTGTTCTGTCCTGACTTGTGTAAGTGTAAGTGAGATTCACTGTGAAATGCACGGCTTTGAGTATCGTGTTGGTACTCTGTGTTCATCGTTCATGCTGCAGATTGATGCATGCTGGCTGTGTTTAGGAATGTGTTGTTTTCTTTCTTATCTGTGTGTTTGTCGTCTTTTTTTCCCTGTTTTTTCTCTTTATCCGTGTTCTCCTCGTCCTCCTCATGCCTGGGCTCATCTTCTTTAGCTGCTTCTCAAGGTATTCTACCGATGCTTTTCCCCCTCCTTCAGTTCTTTCACTTTATGTTCTGACTTTCTGGTCTTGAATCCTAACACAAGTGTCGTCACCTTCACACTGTCTGTGTAACACAATCCGAGTACAGTAATTCACATGTAAAGGAATCCCGTTGCAGGTGCGTAATTCATTTCCATTTGAAGCTCCTTATTCAGTACAGCTTGGCCCGAGGGAGACGACATTGAGAAATTAAACAATTAATCTTGATGACTTTGTGTCCTTGAGGAAAGAAAAAATGTATGCCAAAGAAAACAGTTATGTTCTGTCCTTTCTGTCTCACCTGGATTACGTCCCAGACTTTTCTTTATCTTCCTTCCTTCCTTCCTTTCTTCCTGTTCTATCCTTTCTTTGTCACTTGGTTTACATCCCAAACATTCTTCATCTTCCTTCATTCATTCCATATCTATTCCTTCCTTCCTTCCCTGTTCCTGCCTTCCTTCCTTCCATCTATCCATCCAGCCTGCCTTCCTTCCTTCCTTCCTTCCTTCCTTCTCTATTCCTTCTTTCTCTATTCCCTCCTTCCTTCCTTCATTCCTTCCTTCTCCATTCCTTCTTTCTCTATTCCTTCCTTCCTTTCTTCCTTTGAACTTGTTCTAATGGCTCTTGCTCTTTTCTAGCAAGTATATATATGCAGTATGTGGTGGCAGAAAACAGGCACAAAATCCTGATTACAAAGCACTAAAAGCAAGTGGCACCTTATCTTTCTCAGGGCAATACCTGCTGGAGGTGGGCTCCAGAGACTCTGATGTAATTTGGTTCTTTAGTTTTCAAAAGTAAACACTCGAGCTGCCCTCATTTCAAAGCTGACACTTCAGTCAAATCAAATCTGTATCAAAGGAGGTAGAGATTGAGAGAGAGAGAGAGAGAGAGAGGGAGAGAGAGAGAGACCCCATCAAAGGGAAAGCTTCACAAGCCTCTTGCGCTGTTGCTGCTCTCTGTAGATTCCCCACTCAAAGCGCCTGTGTTAATGATCGCTAAACCAGAGCCCGAGTCAGGAGATGAGCATCACAGCCTGCAATTTCTTCTCACCTGTTCACCACAGGCCACAGATTCACTTTTCCGAGACACATAGAAAGAAATAAACATGCCACCTTCTTTCCGAAACATTGAAATTGTATTTCGTATACTCATTCTTCATGAATTTCTCTGCCTTGAGTATTTGTGCAGTTTCAGCTGGGGTGTCGATCCGGTCCAATAGTTTTCCTCATCACATCTGCTCTGTTTCTTGATTTGCTTGGAAAACAAAAAAAACAGCTGCCTCATTTCTGAAACAAACTCCAGTTCTCCCCAACACCTTTGTTTCACCATGTCCCTGCGTGAAAATCAATACTGTATTCTTAAACAGGGACAATTGGTTTACATTTCCTCAGGACTTGCAGGCTTTTCACCTTGTATTCATGTAAGAGTATGTGTGGTGAAATATCAGTAGCTAATGATATACTACAATATTTATCAGGTGCTATATTATGGTCAACACTTTATATATGTATAACAAAACAGTGCAAATTTTATACCCATCAGGCGTAACATTATGACCACTGAAAGGTGAAGTGAAGAACACGGATTATCTCTTCATCATGGAACCTGTTAGTTGATGGGGATATATTAGCCAGCAAGGGAACATTTTGTCCTCAAAGTTGATGTGTTAGGAGTGGGATAAATTTGCAAGTGTAAGGATTTGAGTGAGTTTGACAAGGGCCAAATTGTGATGGCTAGACGACTGGGTCAGAGCATCTCCAAAACTGCAACTCTTGTGGGGTGTTCCCGGTCTGCAGTGCTCAGTGTTTATCGAAAGTGGTCCAAGGAAGGAACAATGGTGAACCGGCGACAGGGTCATGGGTGGGCAAGGCTCATTGATGCACGTGAGGAGCGAAGGCTGGCCCGTGTGGTCCGATCCAAGAGATGAGCTACTGTTGCTCAGATTGCTGAAGAAGTCAATGCTGGTTAGAAAGGTGTCCATATAAACAGTGCATTGCAGTTTGTATTGTATGGGACTGCACAGCCGCAGACCAGTCAGGGTGCCCATGCTGACCCCTGTCTACTGTCGAAAGAGCCAACAATGGGAACATGAGCATCAGAACCGGACTACAGAGCAATGGAAGCAGGCTGCCTGGTCTGATGAATCACATTTTCTTTTACATCACATGGATGGCCCGGTGTGTGTGCATCACTTGCCTGGGGAACACATGGCACCAGGATACACTATGGAAAGAAAGCAAGCCAGAGGAGGCAGTGTGATCGTTTGGGCAATGTTCTGTTGGGAAACCTTGGGTCCTGCCATCCATATGGATGTTACTTTGACGCATACCACCTACCTAAGCATTGTTCCAGACCATGTACACCCTTTCATGGAAACAGTATTCCCTGATGGCTGTGGCCTCTTTCAGAAGGATAATGTAACCTGCCACAAAGCAAAAATGGTCCAGGAATGGTTTGAGGAGCACAGCAACAAGATTGAGGTGTTGACTTGGCCTCCAAGTTCCCCAGATCTCGATCCAATTGAGTATCAATGGGATGTGCTGGACAAACAAGTCCGATCCATGGAGTTCCCACCTCGCAACTTACAGGACTTAAGGGATCTACTGCTAACATCTTGGTGCCAGATACCACAGAACACCTTCAGGGGTCTAGAGGAGTCCATGTCTCAATAGATCAGGACTGTTTTGGCAGCAAAAGGGGGACCAGCACAGTATTAGGCAGGTGGGCATAATGTTATGCCTGATGGGTGTATAGCAAATGTAATTGGTTTTACAATTAATATAACTGCCTTTTATAGTGATACAGTAGAATAGCTAGTAAGGCTTAAGGCTCAATTCTCTGATGTAAAAGGTTCCTACTAACAGTACTATTTCTCAAAATAATAAATTTGACTACCACAAAGTAATACACATATGTTACGTTTCAAGAGGTTAACTAGTTATTATTATTATTATTATTATTTTTATTTTTGATAAATGCAGACCTGCAGTTGCAGATCTGACCACAAGAAACCCCACAAAGAAACATAACTTACTATAGTACATTATTTATAATGTTTGCATATTCATCCATTCATCCATCTATCCAGTTGGTTGGTTGAGAAGTTATTAATAATATAACATCAGTTTGCTAACAAAGATTTGTGTTTCACTCAACCCCATTTAAAACGTGAACATGCATCCATCAGTTTGATTGGTTAGTTGGTTAGTTAGTTACTGTAGCTAGCGGTGTTTTCAGTTGTTTTTGTTACAGGACTGGCTTGAAAATTTTAAAAATGAATCAGAATTGTTTCACCCAATTTACAACATAAACATCCATTTATCCATGCACACACACACATTTCATTGGGTGGTTAGTTGGTGGTTAGTTGGCTGGATAGTTAGTTATTGTTATTGTAATTATAACGGTACTGATTTGCTATGAAGACATTTGTATTACTGACAACAATTCTCTAAAAACAAAATTGAATTCACTCGAAACCCCATTTAACACAGAAAGCAATCATTCCAGCGTGCCTTCCTTTTCCCTCCTGCCGTTCGTTCTTAATATTCCTAGTATAAGTTACAAATAGAAAACAGAAAGCAGCACAGAACACAAGAAACTCTAGGTCTTAAAGGACAGAAGAGCAGATGGGTGCCGTATTAAAGGAAGACCCAGTGTGTCTGGCATTTATTTATTTTGCCTGTTGGTTCAAAATGTTACTGTTCTTCCGACTGTTCTTAGGAAACATTTCTATCCTCTTTTGATGAGTTTCTTCTGGGATAACTCCACCCCATACACAGGGGCTCACTGAATGATTCAATGAGGTTCAAAACCATGTAAGATGCCATGGTCTTCAAAGTCACCAGATCTCAGCTCAATTGAACACCTGTGGGAGATTTTGGAGGGTTGTGTTAAAAAAAAAAAAAATTTCTTCCACCATTACCAAAACATCAAGGAATATCTTTTGGAAAAATGTATGTATGGATCCGTAGAATTTTCAAGGTGCCTTGAAGCTGTTCTGTTGGTGCCCCAACACCTTACCGAGACACCTTTATGTTGTTTTTTCCTTTATCCCCCATCTACTGTATAGTTGATATCATTTGCAAACTCCTCCATAGATATGACCTCTTATAGGACTCTGTCTAAAAAAAAAAAACGGCTAGTTCTAGAAATGAAAATATATCACATGGACTCATGCAGTGGGCTCAGAGGAGAAGCAGGGAGAGAGGCGACAACACTGGACCCTTCATCAGCCGCTCCACTGCTATTGATTGTCAGTGTGTGAAGGCTTATTTACAGCTTGTGAATCTATGTGCTCAGCATGGGGACTCGCACAGTTATTGACTGACTCGTTTGGGTAACAAAGCATTGAGGAAGAATCCAGTTAGGGAGCTCTTGGGTGTGGGGTTTGAAGACCATGGATGGATTTGTGAAAATAATATTAACAGTCTCTGTCAATTTATAAGCAGCTAGAATGTTCTGTTGATTTTTCTGCACACTTTTTTTTGCATATTCTAACATCACACAGATTATTATTATTATTATTATTTTAATTATTATTATTTTCTCATCTCTCCATGAACATTAACCAATTTTTTTAATCAGAGTTTTTATACTGGAAGCCTAAAGACCGTCACTGTTACATGCATCCTTATTTGTATTGCTTGCTTTGAATTATCGATGGTGAATATGTCTTCTCTTATCTCCAGGGTGCAGCGTTGAAATATGTTCCTACCATCGTCAATGACGTCAAACTGGTCTTCGACCCAAAAGAGCTCAGGTGGGTTAACCTCAGTCATGTATAAGATACTGTACGTACTGGAGCGCAAGCACTAAACATTTGTATGATTGTCTTTGTTTAATAGCACTGTTAAGTCGTGCACGATGGTACAGTTGCTGAACAAATGTTATAGGATAAAACTGAAGATCTCTTTGCTGTTTGGTCTATTAAAAAGTGATGCCGGTGATTGCAAGCAGGTTCAAACCCAGAGCCGCCTTGCTGTGAGGCAACAGTGCTAACCACAGCACCACTGCGCCTCCTTAAAAACTCAATGTTAAATATAATTTTCATATCAGTGGTATGTGATTTCCTCTGCTAGGAACAGAACGATACTCCCAGGTGGTCCCTGGACCATACTTTGAGAACCACTTTACTATGTACCCTGGGAACAAGCATACTTGAGTCATGGTATTTGTACTTAACTATAGAACTAGAGACAAAGTGTGTGGCCGTTAGTACTGTTCCTCTGATTTAGGATTAATTTAAAAAATGTGGTGATTTCTTGGCTATACAGTTGTAATTTTTGGACTGTGTAGCAGGGATTTATTTATAACAACACTATCTGGTGTCACTCAGATAAGGATGAGTTCCCTTTCGAGTCTGGTTCCTCTCAAGGTTTCTGCCTCATGTCGTCTCAGGGAGTTTTACCTTGCCAACGTCACCGCCGACTTGCTCAATAGGGATTCATTTATACGTTTCCATGTTTAAAATTTATATCCGGAATTGATACATTTCTGTAAAGCCGCTTTGTGACGATGTCCATTTGTTCAAAGCGCTGCAGAAGTAAAATTGAATTGAATTGGAAATGTTATTTAATTGACAGTACAGTTTAATGCATATCAAGGAAATAATTTGCATGATAAAAAGAAACAGTGGATCACAGTCACAAGATCAATGCATTTTCACTCCGAGAGACATAGTCGCGTGGTTGCGGGTGTGCAGATTGTAAAGAGGGATGAAGTAAGGAGATGTAATGCACGCTGCTGTACAGCTCGGCCATCTCTCAGCCCCCAGCAAGCGCAGCCACGAGGGCCGTAAATTAAATCAAGGCTGAAGATAGGATTTACATTCTGCAAATTTGACAAATTAGGCTCTCCTCGTTCTTGTGATTTGATGGAGGGGAAGGAAAAAAAAAAGAAAAGAAAAGAAATGCTCATTTAGTTTGGATTCTTAAATGGCCCTATGAAAGAAAATCTGCTGTAACATCTGTTTTTCCCCTCATTATGGCATTATCTTCAGCCCTTGGCTTGTCTAAGTGGCTGATTTCATCTAATTTTTGCATTCACACACAAACGCACACGGACACATACACACATGTAAATGTTTTTAAAGTCTTTTTCCATTTTAATTCACACTCTGGTTAATCGCAGACATGTTGCCATGGAGACGCTGGGCAATGGTTGCACAGGTTAATGTGGTCTGTTGTCATCGCTCGTTTATTATTGGCACACAGAGACCATGTGATCATGCCAACGTTGCTCTAAAACCCGTACGAGTCACGTCTTAGTGAGCTGTACGAACCCTGACATATACGGGTTTGTGTTTCTTTTATTATTTATAGAAACCTTCCTATAATCTCTATTTCAGAAAAAAAAAAAAAATTATTTACTCAGCTTCCCCTAACAAAAAAAGTCATAAGAGCTGTGCTTTAAGTCAAGTTTTGTTAGAATCAATAAGACAGCTGTGTGTGAACATAGGACGTATAGACATAAACAGTACTTCTGCGACATCTGCCCTGGTCTGTGGTTGGTCCAAATATTGGAGGCTAGCGGATAGGAGCTTCCCAAGGGGCACAAAAGAAAAGCTTTCTCTGTATGATCGTAGATAGGTTTCCGATGATTCCACAGCCATTCGTGGCAGGGACAGCATCCGTGGCTGCAGTCAGGGGAGGGATGGACGGCGTCCTCTCTTTGCCCTAGAGACACTAGCTTATTGTGGGTGTCTGTGAGATCCTGTATGCAGAAGAGGGAGGAAAGAGCATTACTTAAAGCACCTTACTGTAGCAGAACAAGGAGTAAGAGTTAACCTTTTTTTTGTAATAGGAAAATAAACGAGTTCGTCTTACCATGCAGAAGGGAGGCGGGTCGCGCTTTCTCCCGTACTGGATTACATTCAGAACAGAACGTCACAAAGTTTGTCATTGCTTACGTATTTCCCTCCTTCAGTATGGACTAATAGGTAAACCAGATTCCACACAATGGCTCTGTGTTTTCAAAGGAGAAATAAAAAGAGAGAGGTTTTTTTTTTTTTTTTTTGGATGGGAGAGCTGAAGAACGATTGTGTGAAAATACAGCTGGTACTGCATATGTCTTAGGCCTCTTCTTGATAAAGCTCTAGTAGATGAAAAATCCACACAATCATCTCTCATCCAGCTCCTGGTTTACTGGTCAGGAGCTTGAAGCTGCTTTACTGTATATCAGACATCTGGCAGAAAGTCACACTGGTTCTGATTGGGGCTTTAACCTAAATACATTAAACATGAAATCCTATGCATAATCAGGCTCCCTTTTTTAACAAACACTCCCCTGCATTCACACACTTCCCCTGTGGCATGGCCTCCACGGGACTGTGTGTGTGTGTGTCAGAGTTGGTGTGTGTGTGTAGCTGCCCAAGGCTCTGTTGGTGTTGCTCCCATGCTGGGTGTACAGAAGGCTGCATACGCAGATTGCACCGGCTTATTTTCTCTCCGCTGTGTATTGAGAGACGGTCGCTGAGGGACACTTGATCCACACACACACACGCGCGCACGCACGCACGCACGCACGCACGCACAGAGAACCCGTTAGGTTTCCATTTATTTTAACAGAGTGCATGAATGATTTAGCGGTGGCAAGTTTGTTTTCCTGCGAACGTTGTTACAGCCGTTAAGAGCCTCTCCAGCATCCTTCATCCTTTTTTTTTTTTCTTTTCCTTTTTTTTTTTCTCTTCTTCGCATCTTACTGCTAGCACCTGCTGTTGGGGAAGACGCTCTACACTGTGTACTGTGTTGTGCTGAGAGCTTGGTCCAGCTGCCAGATCAGCGCTGAAACTGTGCCATGCCCAACAGTGCTCAATGTGGAGCTATCAGTGTTTGTTTGAATGTGCAAACAGTTACAACAGAGCCATCTTAGACACATGCACACACAGACACGCAAATACTCAAGCCAACTCTTCTGCAGGACTGTGCGTGTACTGTATGTGTGTGTGTGTGTGTGTGAAGGCGTTTAATGGTTTTAATCCGTTGTGTAATCCATTGCTAACACAATGCCTCCTGTTACACATTACGATCCACAATCACAGAAAATCCCAAAGCTTAAAGTGGTTTAAAGCAAACTTATAAGACAGGCATTTTCATGCTCAAAGCAGCGCCTGCAAAAAAATGTGCAGTGTTTTGTGGAATAAAACATTTCAGGACTTGCTGTGATAGTAGAACAATCCACGACAAGCTTGTGTGTGTGTGTGTGTGTATAGCAGAAGTGTTAAATCCAAAAGTGGATTATTTTCCCTAACACAGCTCAACGTGTTTTACTCGCCAAACTCGCTTATATTCTCCATATTCTCACTTCCTGAGTATTTTTTTTTTTTTCCATTTTCTTTCCTCTGATGTTGCATTAATGTTCCATTGATTGCAAGTTTTAATTTATTAATGAACGATGCATCATAATTTTTAACCATTTATCATTATTAAATATAAAATTATAACATGTCTGTGAGACAACCTGGCTCCTGTTATTGTTTACTTGGTGCTTGTTTTACTGGTAGAATAACACATGAGAATAGACTAATGTCCCCAAATAAAAGATTCTTCATTTTTTTTCATTGTTAAATAACAACACTTTTGAGAAAAGTGCCCAGCATGGCAAGTCTGTGTGTAAGTTATTACTATAGAAGCGATACTATATAAACGTGTACAATAACGAGCACGTACAATAAAATGATAGCTTTAAATTACAGCCAGAATTGTCAGAGCTGCTGTTACTGAAAATCAGTCCAACAACTGAAAATGTCTTGTGCGTGACAGCATGAGAATATTCAAGATATTTTCACTTGATATAATTTCTAGCTGTGTGCTGTAGAGGACTGATGTCATGACGGAATTAAATGCACAATTAATGTGGATGCATGCTTTTATTCATTCTGACCTTCTGTCAACATCATGATGGTGAGAAATGCATCTTTAAAAAAAAATAAATAAAATTGTCCAAGGCTTTTCACACTTAAGTGGGGCTGGCACGTGCTAAACAGCGAATGAATTATTTCCCACTCTTGTTGTTTCTGCCATGCTGAGGCTTCTACAGCAAACACAGCGCTCCTGTGTCACATGGACTTTTTCTTTGGACAGTAGATCTAATGTCTGCATGCCATGTGCTCTTTGTCCCTTCACGCATTTGACCAGTTGATATGTTGGGAATATAGGATAGCAGTATAAATAAAAATGTTGCTTTAATAACAAAGGTATTGCAGTGGTTGTGATGTCGGTCAATGATGCAACAAAATGGATATTGCAGCTCTGTTGCAGAGGGTAAAGTAACTCTATGCATAGTTTAGAATGATCTCTGCTTAACACCAGAGAATGGCCTCCTAACTCCAACACTTCTCAGCTAACACTGGAAAATCAGATGTGTCGATGCTTTAGGTGCAGGAAAATGCAGATATACAGTGGCAGGAGTCACCGAGTCTGGTTGCATAACAAGCATATAAAAGAGTATCCTCAGACTGTTTGTAGAAATTATTATGCATATGATCAAAACCAGCACTAATAATAATAATAATAATAATAATAATAATAATAATAATAATAATAATAATAATAATACTTCATAAATACAGTACAATAAATTCTACATATAAACATGAATAATAATAATAATAATAATAATTCATAAATATAGTACAATAAATTACACATGTAAACATAAATAATAATAATACTAATAATAATAATAATAATAATAATACTTCATAAAAACAGTACAATAAATTATACATATAAACATGAATAATAATAATAATAATAATAATAATAATAATAATTCATAAATATAGTACAATAAATTACACATGTAAACATGAATAATAATAATAATAATAATAATACTTCATAAATACAGTACAATAAAT